>APFE030252761.1:108743-134453 GCA_000404065.3 Pinus taeda | reverse complement strand
GAATTCTTAGATGAGCTGAAAGAAGATACAATCCTTGACAGAAGGACACACACTTCAAGGAGGGGCAATGTAGATTATGTTCGGGTTGGTTTCAAAGGCAGCAAACCGAACAAGGCGAAGTGGATGGAGGTGGACAGAGTGAGGGTGGTGTACCCTCACCTCTTTAACAGGTAGTTGAAGGCTTTTGGGGTCCAAAAGCTTCCCAATGGGGAGGCGTGATCAGGGGCTCATGTCCCAAGTGTCGTAAAATGCTCAAAAATGAAAGTGATTAGAACTATCTCAAACCTGAACAACTGGATAGAGCTCGTCCTTTTGATTCTGGTGCCACAAACGGTACGAAAAACGGTCGTTGTATGAGAAAGTTATGCCAAAAACAAAATCGCCCAATAACCCTTAAATTTTGAATATTTTTCAAAAAAAAATTAAAAAAAGAATATTCCGTAGAATATTCTTTGGAATATTCCTTAGAATATTCTAGGGAATATTCCTTTCTGACAGTGAATGGCAAGTTGCCACGTGGCAGGCCTGGAGGCCACCACGTGGCCTAGGATGACATCAGCAATATGTTGACATCATATTAGAGTTGTTGGTATGGTGGAACGAATTTAATATAAGTTTAAGCACCAGTTCTTAAAGGTGGGCACGGAATCCTATGCAGAACTGCCGAGCCGGAAATCCCATTCACATGCACAGTTATGACAAACGGTTAACTGACGGTCAGTTAGCGCCGGAATTGGCGGAGCGCCAAAATTGGCGGGCCCGCCATATTTTACGGGCCTACTTGGACTCTAACTAAAGTTAGCTGGAGTCTTTTTGGGACCAGCTGGCAGTTGGGAGTAACTGGCCATAACTTTGGCGAGGAAACTCTGTTTTGGGCGAATTTTTTTATTTTATTTTGGGTATCTTCGACCTTCTGAAGCCATGGGCATAGGTTTCACAACCATTTGAGGTCATTTGCAGAGGTTTTGGCACCGTGAAAGTTCTAGGAGCCACCAGGGCCCAGTATTGTGAGAGCTGTATAGGGTTGCAGGTATCCATTGGAGGTGAACAAGTAGTCAATCCTGAAGGATTCAAGTGTTCTGAATCCGTTTTTACAGTCTATTCCACATGTAGAGGCTTTTATTCAGCTGTATATTCATTTTGAGCATTTAATTAAAACTAGGACAAGCCCATTGGCCTTGGACCCAACAGACGTAGCCCAGGAGGGGTGAACTGCTTTATCAACTCCTTTTGCATCTGTGGTTGATTTATTTTGTAGAACAAATTCATTTTAGTGTATTAAACAGTAAAAGGAAATAATTCTGCTATAATTAAATGGGTCATGAACATCTGAAAATTTCATTTGTTTTTTTATTGCAAGACATGGACATCTTTTAAACATGTTTATTACTGAATTGAATACCTTGCAAACCATTTACAAGTAGTTTCAAATTTAGATCATGTTTTCATTTGCTTGACTCTTATGTCGCAAATCTTGTTCTGAGTATTGTAATGGCGATCCATGTGCCTAATGATTTGATTGTCCTTGTTGGACCTTTGTAGTAGCTTCTCAAAATGCAAATTGACCCTGTCAAGCCATGTTTCTCTATCCTCCTCAATCTCCTTTTCAAGCGTTTGCTTTATAGTCAAGGTGGTTGGGGTTTCTTCATCTTGCATTACTAACTTGTCTTTGTCACCTTGCCTCTTTGCTTTGAGAAGTTCCAGCTCCATGAGGACTTGTTTGTTAGTTAGCTATTAATTCTCTTGCTCAAGGTATGAAATGACATACTTAGCTCTTGCCAAGTTGTCCATCAGTGCTTGGATCTGTGCATCTTTTTCCCTTATGGTTATATTTTCATTTGTTGTCTCATGTTGAGCCTCCAAGTCAAATATCTCAGTGCCATGATGAATATGTGGTTGGTCTAATCCATCATGTTCCATAAAATCAAATTCCCTTTCCTCTTCATCATTGAGGCTTTCCTCCAACATCTTTTCTTTCCCTTTATGCACCTACTACACCTGATGTACCTGTTGTGTTGATGAAGAAGGCAAAGCCCCTTCCACAGTTTTTGGAGAAAGAATTTTCCTATGAGCTGATGAAGAAGGCAAGGCCCCTTCCACATCAAGTGGAGTAAACAATTTCCTATCCACTGCAAACAACTTTCTCGCCCCTCTCTAATATGTTTTGAAGGTTTCTCGCTTCTCAACAACTTTAGTATCTTTAGCCTTCTCACTTTTCTTTACTTTGGCACTATTGGAAGGCCTTTCTACGTCTTGGGGTGCCGGTGGATGAATCTGATGACCATTGAGGATGTCATTGGCAATAAATGTATTCCAGGAGATGTTGAGGAGGTTGAGATGATGTAGCACAATCATCTTAATCAAGGAATAGTGATAGATACTATTCATCTACTGGGGGTATGGCTTTTTTGTACAATGTCGGCCATCTTCTCAATGTTCTTGAATAAGAAATACGAGATGTTCATCATTTTCACTCTTGTTAAGTGCATAAGAAGCCTAATATTATAGGTGTACAATCTGGAAAATCTGCCTTCACATGTAAAATACTTCATAATGATCCTCATCATAGGGGCATACTTATTGTCAAGGAACTTGAAAGGAAAGGTCCTCTTATTTTCATTCCAATACTTGGGTTTAATGTATGGCTCATAGTAGTGCTCATCAAAATCTTGTGATTTATACCATTTTCCCCCAAATTTGGAATCATTGTAGCATCAGCAATGATGAAGGATGAAACTGTAAATGTCACCCCGACAAGAGTTACCTTGTTATCACGGAGATTGGCTACAAAAATCTTGGTCAACTCAGGATGATGTTGAACTCTTTGTACTTGCTCACAAAACTCATAACACCCTAGATGCTTGAAACAAGCGAAAATTATATGAGAAGCCTGTAACTCTCTGATGTTTGATGGTTCCTCTCTGATAATTCTACCTCCCTTATGTGGTTTTCTCTAATGCTGAGGTTCATCTCCCATGCTTTCACTGCCACTATTTTCCTCCTCCTCATAATCTCTATCCTCTTTATCCATGTCTTTTGAATTTGAAACTTTAGAAAACCTATAGAAGGTAATCAAGAAGTGAGCTATGGTGAATATGGATAGGGGAAGGGGATAGGAGTTTGTGCGATGTAGGATGAGATATGTATGATGTAAGAGTGAGAAGGAGGGTATTTTTTGGTAGGGACTATTTAGTAAGTAGGGGTTTAAGGATTTTGTTTTTGGGATTAGGGTATAGGGGATAGGTGTAGGGATTTTGTTTGAGGGATTAGGGTATAGGGGATAGGTGTAGGGATTTTGTTTGAGGTATTAGGGTATAGGGGATAAATGTAGGGATTTGACAATAGAATGTGGGAATAAGGGATATGGTAAGTAGGGAGGGTTTTTAGACAACCTAGGGTTTGGAAATTTAAATAGCAAACAAACTTCAAAATCGTGAAATGAGTGCCGAGAGGATGGTTCAAGGAGTGTACTTACTTTCTTAGAGGTTCTAGGTAACAAAAGAGTGATTTAGATGGTTGTTAGGGTAGTCTTGGTGTTTGCTGACCCTATGCACAACGCCTTGTACAGGTGTGTAATGATCCATTTGTATGTGCAGCGCTGTGCAAAAATCCACTAACACATAGGCTTTATGCACAATGCTATGTATGTATGCACAATGCTCCCTCCTTTATGTGCAATGCCTCCACAATATGCCCTATGCGCAGCGCTTCCTGCTCTATGTGTAGCACCTCCACTCTGCTCAACCACCAATTCGCTTCAACTCCCTTCTCTTCTTCAACTCTCTTATTTCTCTTTGTCAAATGAATATGATGAATTTGAAAAAGGATTTTGAAATCTTATATAGAGGGCGATTTTGATTTTTCTTTAGAAAAAACCCACTTTATAATGTTTTTTGGAACTTTTACTTTGTCTTCAAATATTTGTTTAATGCTTTTCTTTCTTTGGATCTTTTTAGGTGGATGATTCTTTCATTGAACTAATTTCTTCAATGGCTTTCATTACTTGCAGCAAGGAGAAATGCTTGGGCAGCTTATGGGAACACTTATTACATGAAATGACTTGAATTACATAAAAAAAATGAATCAACTAAAATACTCTGTTTTGATCTCAAAAACATGTTTTTGAGATGAAAATTACATCAGTGAAATAATATATTTGTACAATAACCATGACTTACTACCAATCACTCTTTGTTTATTGCCCTTCCTCATACCTTTGCCTCCCTTTATTTACACTTGAACCTATGCTTTTGACCTTGGAAATGAACTCTAAGACCTAATGGAAACATAACCTCCTTGACTCTAAAAAAAACATAACTGAAACCATAACTGAATGCAACATGGAGATGGGTCAACAAATGTACCTCATGAGGGAAAATTTTGATTTTTTGAGAAGAAGACAACCATCAATGGACCATTTTGGCATGACCTAGTGGAATGATAAAAAATTCAGTATGAGACACCTAAAATGAAAATGAAAAGAGCAGATTTGATCCTTGATGGAAGTATGCATATACTGACACTAACATTGGCCTTATTGAGGATGGCAGCTCCTTGGAGGTGTCAAGAATGCCGTAGACCAAGTGCCTAGCTGATTGGGCCAATATGGTCAAACAAATGAAAGACTAAAGTTTTTTTGAAAATTTTGAAAAATGACTCGATTCAAACTGAAAACTGTCTCACACCGACTCTAAACTAACTCAAAAACCAACTAAACACAACACAAAGAATTTAAGCTTTATAGCCTTCACTTCGAGCCCCAAGCTCAAATGACATTGTACTTCAAAACTTGCAAAGAAAGCAAACTGGTATATACAATGACAGTGAAACAACTTCAACAAGCTGCATCAGAAATAATAGTGTTTCAGGAGCCTACCATTCACTGGTCCTCGAGAGCATTCTTTACCATCCATTTCCTTTAATAAAAATGCATTCTGTCTTCGATAGGATGAGATTTTATAAGGTCCTTTCCACAAATTGTCAAACTTACGATTTTTTCCTTTTTCTTCATTCGTGCATCCCATCGCAACACTACATCTTTGAGCTAAAACTTTTCTACCTTGGTTTTGTAGTCATAAATTTTCTTTATCTTCTCTTGTAGCCAAAAAGTGTTTTGAGAAACATCTTCCCTTGTTTGTTGAAGGTGAATCATTTGATTGATCCAGTGCTGAATATCATATTCTTCATTGCTGGCTTCTTGCAATAATCTCATGACTGGGAGTACAAGGGATGTGGGAAACACTGTATCAATACCTTAAACCAATTCAAAAGGCAACATATCTATTGATTTTTTACTACTACTCTATCAACCCTCAAAGCATTGACAAGCTTTCAATGCCAATTCTTTTTGTTTTCCTCCAACATCTTCTTAATAATGTTTACCAAGGATTTATTTGAAGACTCAGATAGTCCATTTCCTTGCGTACAGTATTCCGTGGAATGACCCAATGTGATGTTATATTTGTTGCAAAAATCAACCATTTTCTTTGATTTAAACACTGCTGCATTATCTATAATAATCTTGTGAGGGCAACCAAAATGGGACAAGATATTAGACTCTAAAAAATGAATGATTACCATGTCCGTAGTTTGCCTTGTCAGAATGGCTTCGATCCATTTGGTGAAGTAATCGGTAGTTGTCAAAATCCATCTGTGCTATGTTGATGATGTAGGATGAATTTCCCCTATGAAATCAAGCCCCCACTACTGGTATGATGCATTAACTACAATTGGTTTCAAATGAAGAGGAAGTAACTTCCTTTTTCCCTGTAAAACTTGACATTCGTGGTAGCTCATGATTGTCTTATATAAATCTGAAAATAAATATGGCCAATAATACCTTGCTCTCAAGATTTATTAGCTATAGCTTTCCAAAATAGGTGACCCCACAATCTCCTCGATGAAAATCATTCATTACCTGTTGAGCTTCATTTTCAACCAAACAATTAAGAAGAACCCCTCCCGGATCTTTCCAATAGAGAGCACTATCTGAAATGTAGAATTTTGCAGACTTTAGCTTTAGTGATCTACCTTTAATTTTCGACATTCCAGGAGGAGGAGAAAGATGCTAAAGAACATATACTATATTGGAATACCAAGGTGAGTTGAGAAACATCTCTGATACCTGAATGAGTGTGTCATCATTTTCGTCATCTAACATTACTGCAATAAGATTTATGTCTAGAGCATGAAGGTTCGACTCAACCATGAATTTTTCCAAGCCTCTACCTTTGATCAGTTTCGTGGGCTTAATATCAAGATCATACTCTAACATCGCTGCTATCCACTTACCTCTTCTTCCTTCTAGATCAATTTGCATGAGGATATCTTTGATAGCTGCGTTGGGAAGATATGCTATGGTATGCAAACTAGAATGTAAACTAGAAAATCCTTCAATGCATTTATAAGAGCGAAAGCTTGTTTGTCAATGATGTTATAGCACTGAGCAACATCTCTGATAGTCTGACTGAAAAATGCAATGGGTTGCTCCACCTGATCTTTCTTTTGCATCAATACTACAGCCAAAGTGTGCTCAGATGCAAATGAAAATATAATAAAGTCATGAGTATAATTGAGACTGATCAAAATAGAGGTTGTGGTCAAAGCAAGCTTTACCAAGTTGAAATATTTCATTGCATCTTTGGTCCATTTTATAGTGTTGTCCTTCTTCAACATATTAGTTAAATCATGCAAATTCTCAGCCAAATTTGGTATAAATCTGCGTTAGAAGTTCATCTTACCATTGAGAGCTTGGATATCCTTTTTGTTGCATGGAAAGTCTATTTGCTGAATTGCGTCCACCTTAGAAGGATCAATGCGAATACCATATTTGGAAATTATATGACTGAGGAGCTTGCCTTCCTCCATGGAAAAAAGACTCTTCTTTGGATTTACAGAAATCCCAAACTCCCTGCATTTCTGAAAAGAAATTCTTAGGTGGTGTAAATGCTCATCATCAGAACTAGAAAACACTGTCAAGTCATCTAAGTAAACCACTAAGAAAACATCCTTCTTGTTAGCGAAATCTATATCCATAGCTCACTGAAAGGTGGCCCTAGCATTCTTCAGCCCAAATGGCATCTTGGCATACTGAAAAGTCCCCCATGGTGTTGTGAAGGCAGTTTTGTCTTGGTCTTTTTTGTGCATGAAAATATGAATGTAACCTGAGTAGCCATCTAATAGTGACATCCGTGATGATCCAACTACTCTTTGCAGAATATGGTCCATCTTAGGAAGAGGATAATTTTCTTTCAAGGATATTTTATTTAGGTTCCAAAAATCAATAAACACTCTTATCTCCCTGGTATTTTTTTGTACTGGGACCAAATTTGAAACCCAATCATAGAATCTAATTGGAACAATGAGACCATCTTTAAAAAATCTATTTACCTCTTTCTTGATGGATGACAGCAGGTTTGGGTTGATCCTCCTCAATTTTTGTCTAAAGGGTTTTGGATCTGGCTTGATAGGAATGGTGTGCTGAATGATGTTCTTGTCACATACTTTCAAATCTGAGTAGTCCGACGTAAGAACATTAGAAAATTTAGAAATCAACTTAACATACTTAGCCTTTGACTCAGGAGATAATGTTTCTGATAACTTAACAAGCTTGGGTTGGTCTTCTATCCCAATGTTTACATCTTCAACTCCTTTGTCAGTAGGAACCAAGGTTGTTTTTCTCGCCACATAATCTTGATCAAACAACTCCTCTAAAGGTATAAGACCTCTAGGAATAACATTATCCTTCAGTTGTAAAACATCCATATGATTTACCTCAATATCTTATTCATCATAATCACTAACATCATCAATGAAAGCATTCTTAAACATCCCTTCATTTTGCAAAAAGGAATTAATTTCATTGTCATCCTAGAAAACTTGCCAATATCTTAAATTATCAGGAACAATAGGCCTATGTTTGACATGAATTTCAAATTTATTGCTAGAATTCATTGGAATTTTTAGATTGCTTGCTTCTGTAGCAAGTGAATCAACAATGATGTTTTGACTTCTCAACACCACTGTCAATGTGTATTCTAGAAACATTTTCAAGATATCCAGGATTGCGTTCCTATAAGCTCTCATCTGCGGATGGTTCACTTGATATTCTCCTTTGACTTGTTTAATCACTAGGTCTGAAACACCATAAATAGAAATCCTTTTTGCACCCAGCTTCTTCAAAATCTTTAGACCTATGATGAATGCCTCATACTCCTCTTCATTGTTAGAGCAATCAAAAGCTAATTTATAGGAACACACTATAACATTACTTCGGACTTTGTCTGGCTAAAAAACAGGACTTCGAATCCAAATTCCAATATCCACACCATATTTACCCAAAGCACCATCAAAGTCCATGCTCCAAAGGTCAACTTCGTCTTCCAGATGTTGGAATTCTTTTTTTGTTTCGATCTTACATTTGCTGGTTGCTTCATTTTTCTATTCTTCACTGATGTTTTGATTTTGTGGAGGTTGCTGAGAAGGAATTGCAACTTTTTTCTTTTCTTGATTAAGAACTGCTCTAAAACCTTTGGAAATTTCTGGTACATCATCTACTTCTACAAGCTGAATATCTACATCATTCAATCCACTATCAGTGTACAAAACAAAAGCCTCTAAATCTATATGTACATCATTTATTGGATGATTTATGGGCTTCTCTTTACTAGTGATCATATGTTTCATCTTCTTTTCTTGGTACAACTTCCTCAATTGACCAAAAACATGGATTATAGCATAAGATAAGTCAAGTTGTAAAGTGCCTTTGATTTTGGCTCCCCATGATCTAGACAACATCATACCAAATCTAGGTGGTATATCAGCTACTACCACGTCCATCAAGACAATCTTAGCTGGGATTTGATCTAAGGAAACCACCATTTCTTTGATGATACCAATGCAACAAACTCTACTAGAATCAAATGAATACAAATCATGATATTTTCGGGTGATATCCAGGCCCAGATTTTCCATGATAGCCTTGGGCATCAAATTGTGGGAAGCTCTGGAATCAAGCATAACATTATGAAGAATATACTCATGCAGTCTAAGACTCAAATAAAAAGGCGAGACTTCGCTATCTTCTAGTTGACCTTCTATATTTGGACCAAAAATAAGTTCAGGGTGATCATCCTCAACAGTCACCATGTCAGACAAAGGATCAATTTGTAGTATTCTAGACACATGGTGTTTGTAATGGCTATTCTTAATAAGCTTGGTCAAAGGAACGAACACTTTTAATTTAGAAATTTCACTTTCTAAATTAAAAGATGTGACTTTTTCTACCTGTTTGACACCGATGTCCCTCTTATCTATTTACTCCTTCGTTGCACTATCCTTTTTCTGATTGTCTTTCTCTTTTGTAGCTATACTTGTTGATGGCTGATTTACCTTGCTAGGATTCTGATTCGCATGCTCCTTTCCTTTTTTCTAATTGTTTAAGAGATCATTCTTTGACTGAAAATCCTTCATCTTATGAATAGGATTGACCGATACATCTATGCTCCTTAAAGGATATTGTCTTTGCTATGAACTCAAAGCATTCATGTAACTGCGCTGATAATCATAAGATTTGGCATCCAAAACAACATCATTTGCTAAGATGTAGTCTTCATCCTTTAAAGTGTTAGAAATTTCTGCATACTCCTCATCTTTGGTAAGAAATATAGGCATACCATCTGTAGTGAAGAAGTGATTTGTTTCAATTATTGGATCTTCCTCCTCTTCTTCCACTCCTTGAACATAATTCTGATGTAAGGGAGTTTTGATCCGCTGTTATTGTTGTGCTAGTTGTTCCTGCTTTTTGATCTCTTTGCTTGATTCAGAATTTGGATTGCTACTGCACTCTAAAGTTTGGGTTCCAAATCTATGGTTCAGGTCTTTCTGTGATGGACAATCGGTCAACCATTCTTTCCATTTTTAAAATCAATGTATCCATTTTTACATCTGAAGTAGATGCTTCTTCTCTCACATTCAGTCTTTTCTCTGATCTCATTCTTGCTGTTTTGGACAACAAGTTCACTTCTACGCTCACAACATTCTTTTGAATGTCTTATAGAGTTGTAGGATCAAGTTCACACAACTGATATGCCATATTGACATCAAATACATCTGGAAACTTAAGCAAAGCCAATCCCTCTAGTGGTTTGATATTTGCGGAGATAGCATTTTATACTGCATTAAATATCACACAATAGTCTTGCACACTCTCGCCAACATTTCTTTCGATGTTTTCATATTCAGATAAAATATGAAGGGGATTAATTTTCACCTCCCACTGATCTAGAAACTGCCTTTGAAGGGTAGGTAGATTAGTGATAGAAGCTGCTAATAGGGATATGAACCATTTCTGAACTTCTCCTCCAAAACTTTGTACAAAGAACCTCATCATCACATCTTCAATTTCAACTTCATGGAGGTCAAAGAAAGCATTCATCTTGTCTACGTGCTATTGAGCTGTAATAGTTCGGGTTCCATTGAAGAAAGGTATTTTGGTTTGGTAATCAAGGGGCATGGCACCTGAATTTTGAGGAAAAACAAGGGGTGCATATTGGGTAGCCATAACTGGAGGTGGGGGAAGTTGTGGATTTAAGACAAGGATTGGGATATTCGGTATACTCAAAGGGCGGTTAATGATAGCTTGAGTGGTGTGAACAATTTGTGAAGAAGAAGGCAGAGGATGATAGATAGTTTGAGTGGTAGTAGATGCAAAGAATTATTTCTAAAATCGAAAGATGGTCCATGAATCTTATTTTGTACCCAAGTGTGTAGGTTTTGTTAAGTTCCTATAACAATAGGAGTCATAATTTTGAATGGCTAAGGTTAAGCCTTGTAATATGTACATACCTTTGCTTTCTGAAAATGTTTTCCATATTGAAAAATAAAAAAATGAAAAGAGGGTATGTCCTAAAAGAAAAATTAAAGGACAAAAAGAATAAAGAAAAAAGTCCAAAAAAGTGAAAAATATGAACCCCAAAAAACAAAAAAAGACCATGAAAGTGTGCAAGTCTAAAGCAACTACTATTTACTTTATGAAAAATAAAAGATTGTGTGTAGCTTGGGATCCTTGCCACAATCCATGATAGTCAAAATGTTTAAAATTGGATATTTCATGTTTTCAATTTCATGTCTATAGATAGAGAATAAAAATATGGCCAAACATTGTAACCTTGGTAGATAATTAGATAGGTAGAGTAAACAAAAGGAGATCAACTGTTGAATCTGAACCCTTGGATGTAATAAGGTTAGATTTAGTTAACTTACTATTATGAAAAGAATATAAAATGTTTTAACAAGGGTTTTCTAGTCTAAATGCACCCTAATAAAGTGAAGTAAAATTGGTAGGAAAAGTAGATAGGTAAGTAGGATAAAGGTTGCAGAAGTATGATGATTGATTAGACAAAAGCATATTTATCATTCTCGTCATAAAAGTTCTAGATATGAATGAACAGTCAAGCATGCAAATGGATTTTAAAGTCAATTAATTAACTTCCTCCATTCATTTCACCTTTTACTTAACTAATTTCCCATAAATAAAGGTCAAAGTACTTAAAAACTTTAACTCAAAGAGGCTCAGAGCATTTCTTTGACTTTTGGAGGGACTGGACCCTCGAATCAATGAGTTATGGATATCAAGTACTAAATTCCCCTCATAAAAATCCCCCCCCTAGCCACCCCCCTTCAGTTCATTCATTTTCCTAATAATATTTATTTGCCTGAGGTTAAAACACTTTTGCCTAGTAAAAGCATTCCTCCCCCCTCCTCACATAAAGCATTTTCATATCAAAAACCCACCAAAACACATTAACCTAAGTATTAATGTTAATATGTGAAAAGCATTTAAATCACGAAAAAGAATTTGCTTAGTGTGTTGTGTCCCTTTTCCGCCCATTCTTTATTAACTAATAATTTATTATATTAAAATCCCTATGATAAAATCCATTTCCCCATATATATGTAACTCCTACATATTAATTAACCCTACACCTTAGTTTAAATATAAAATATAATATATAGTCAACCTGACAAAAAACCCTCTAACTAATTGATCTGCGATTATGTTAGGCAAAACCCCATTTAAATCCTCCATTAATCACCCCGATGGCCTAATCACTCTTTAAGCCATCATTAACCCCGATACTGCTGCACTTAATTGCCCGCCGGGCCCACCCACTAGCCTCCGTGTAGCTTCCCTGCCCGATCACCATGCGATCATCTCCCTCCTCATTCGATGACCCTCATCCATATCGGGCTAACCCAACGTCTGTCCCTTACCCACTCAAAAAAGTAGTTTTTCCACCAGCCCTTGATGCTATGTGACAACTGATTAATGGAATCGGGTGCCCCTCCGAAATACCACCGAGTGCCCAAAATTGGTGCGATAGAAATTGTTTACTACCCACCCACTACACGACAAAATGACCATTGTTCACCCCGTACCCGCCAAAACTGACTTTTCACACATAAATCCAAAAAGCCCCAAATCATTTGTTTTCACTGGAATTTCAATTGTAAACCTCTGTACGCATGCACGCCACCTGTAAACGTCGAAGCTGTCAACCCACGTCTAATTGCACTCCAAAGACACCACAGACCACCCAGACAACCTTGTAGCCTATACAGAACCCCTTCAACCATTTCAACCCAGTTCTAGGTATTTAAGCCACAATTCATCAAACACCTTGTCAATTTCAAAGAAACCAGTGATTGAGTATTCTTAGTTACGTTTAAAATTAATTGAAGAAAATTAAGAACGCAAGTGTACTCTGTGCTGAACCACCTTGCCCTAAAATACTATAAATCACCTTCCCCATACTCAAATCTAGAACAACTGAGAATGGCTGCCCCAATTGCCATGGATGTGAGACCCATCTCTACACCCCACTTAGACCTAGACCACCTTCCCTTAGCTGATAGAGATTTCAAATAAAAGATACCTCTGTCATAGAGCTCCTGCTTAAAATTCATTGCTAAAGTAGGGACAAGTTCCTGAACCATGCTGATGAAATTGCCCTTTGGAAGTCAAATTTGCCTAAGTGCTAGTTCCCCCAAGTCCACATTTTCCCTGAAATTGTACATATGTGCCATGCCAACTATGTCCCCAGTCAAAGAGAAGTCATGTCCCCTAACAAGGCCATACTTTTCACTGTCACTGCTGAATCTATAAATGAGATGCTACAAATCCAGCCTGTCCAAAAGTTGACTCCCCTCTCAAATGGAGACATGTTGGGCTTATATCCCAAACTCAGCCTTGCAAGATTGGCCCAATTAATCCAAATATTCATCATATATGATAAGTATACCCCCAAAGACCCCCCTGCATATGTAACAACTATATTTTCTCCTTGGGGTAGAAATACTGTATCCATGATATCTTATGTTTTGGGTTACTCCACAAGTGAATACATTGATGAAATCATCATAGCTTTCATGTCCATCTATACCGCAGGATAGCCTCCTGCAACCATTTATGACTTTGCCACATTTATAGTTGACAGGATGCATGAACAGTTCCACAGAATGAGTAATGGGAGAGTCTTCAAATACTCCTTCGTCTTGTATCACCTTTTCCTACACTTCCAAGCAGATAAATTCCCACTTACCTTGCAAAAGTTGGACACCAAGGGCCAACCAATATCAATCATCTTCTGGACCCCATTGATTCATCAATATTCCTCCCCCTATTCATACAATGTATTTATAGATTCCTTTGTCCACCCTGTGATGACCATGCTTAGTGGAACCCCTCCACCAAGAATCAGTTCTGCGATTAGGAGAGTCCTTCATCTAAACATCAATCATCAGGTGGGAGATTAGTACTTGTACCAAAACCACACTGAAATTAGGATTTATGGGTGCTAGCTGGCCCCATACAAACTACCTAAATACCTCCCAATGAGGTTATTTTCCTTGTTTTAATACAGGCAGATAATAATTTCACATGAGGTAAACTTTGTCAAAGCCAAAAAGAAAGCCCAGCTCAAGATCAAAGACCAATTGGGTCCCTTTATTTGTAATAGCAGAGAAGCTGAAAAGGAGGCAGACCTGATCCTTCAGAGATTAAAATTAAAATGGAGCTTCATATGGAGATATGATCCCTTGGATTTCATCTGCAAAAGAAGGCAGAAAAATAAGATGGCTCCCTATATCCATCACCGCATCCCTGAGATAGAAAAGTATGCCAGCCAACTGCAATGGGTGGAAAACACGTTAGAAGATAGGGATAATACTGAAGTTGCTGTGTAAAACATATTATTAGATTTGGAAAAACAACTTGATGAGGGTTCTTTCCTGAAGGTGCGAGAACAATCAGATAGGCCAGAATAGCCAGATAGGCCAGAACAATCAACTAGGAGAGAACCATCAGAAGAACCAACAACTACTTCAAGTGCCCATCCAGTCATGCAAACTCCTCAAAATGAGGAGAAGGTCCCAAAAAGGAATAGATAAGGGGCTTCCCCTTTAGGAATGCCTACTTCTGATGTACAACAAGAATCAAACAAAAGGAAAAAGCCCAATCCAACCTTTGAGAAAGGATTCACTGACGACTCATCTAAATTCACCAACATAGAGGTTGAAAGAAGCAGGCCCACCACTCCATCTAGGAGTGTGCAAGAGCCTTCCACATCACAGACTTAGATGTTGATGAGGCAGCAAAGTGTTGAGGTATCTTCCTTTAGAATGCCTGCAGATAAGGACCAAGATATTATGGAAAGATACAAAGAGATCAAATCCAGAAATGAGAGGCTTAAGGCCCAAACATATGCCTAATATTTGAATATGACCCCCACTAATCAAACAAGGCTAATGTTAGCCTTTGATATCAAAGAAGGGAAAATGCAGATGATTTTTATCAAGCCAACCACTCAGCAGCCAAGAACAACATCAGATTTCAAAAAGGTGGATTCTGAAGTACTAGCAAGGGATATTCATACCATTGACTAGATTGAACTACACAAGCAAACAGGGGAGATGATATACTCCACATTGACAGGGAAGACCATTACTGCCTACCAATTGCAGAACTCCCTAAATAATATATCATCATAATTTTAGTTGGAGAAGGCCTCCTCATAGGACAAGGATACTAGAATCAAGTCCTTAGAGGACTTAGTGATTGAATTGGGACACAATCCCAAAGATGTAAAATCTACAAAGCAGTTGATTAAAAAGAAAAATGATGACATTGCTACACTCAAGAAGCAACTAAATATACCCCAGCTACATCACCCACAGATAAAGGAAGTCCTAGAAGCACAAAAAGGACATGAAGAGCTCATGGACTTGGTCCTAAAGTTGAACGGTCAACTCAAGGAGACAAAGAGGGAGTTGGACACTTCAATTCAGTCAAAGCAAGGTGACTTGGCCATAACTTCTAGACCTGTCATCCCCACATTATCTATAGCAGTTCCTTCCACAATGGCAGCATCGTTGGCACCCACAACTCCACTTGCCACAAAATTTCCAGTAACAGTAGTATCTACAACAACAATAGGTACAAAGGTAGAGAAAACAATAGAATTAGTCAAAGCCATGGAAGAAATGTCTATCCAGGCTATAGAGATGAAGAGACTAAAGGAAAATGTAGCAAGTCTGGAAACTAATTATAAACTTGCCCAACTCTAGCAAAAAGAAGAAACATAAAAGGCACTGAGAATGGGTGAAAAAATCAAAATCCTGGAGAAGGATATAACACTACAGAAACCACTAGGACAAACCAAAGAAATTCTCTGGGCTAATATCATTGACTCTATCATTGATATTTGGCCATCAATTCAAGCTATATTTGAGCACACAGAATTAGTGAAGATAACTACTGAAGCTATCCAAAAAGTAAAGGAAGAACTGGGGGATAAAACAGAGGATGCCAATCGACTCATCCACTTCCTAAACAACAAGAACAAATATGGAGCTCCATTAGCTTAACACAGAAGATAGGACTGAGGCCATTTTGGAGATTAGGAAGGTTCTTTCCAAAAGAAACCTTATGCTTAACTTAGAAGAGAAGTGCCATAACATGCAAGTAGCCATTGATAGGTTCATGGCTAAGTTTTAGATTTTCAGGGAGAAGGGTCTTCCCAGTCCTATGGTTATCAATGAAAAACTCATGCCCCATCTGGACTATGGAGATAGACTAAGAAAATTGGCTAAGGAACAAGCAAGTTCTTCAGCCATTAAAGCCCTGCCAACAGGTAAAGTGTTATATGACACATTGGAGAACTTCTTTTTCCTAGAGCATGAGGTGAAACATTTGTTCCTCACTAAGCCAAATTTTGTAAAGTACACAGAGGCAGATGAAATCTACAGAAGGATGATAAATGTAAAAATACCTAATGCAGAATGGTGGGAAATAATGACAGATGTACTGTAATAAATTTACATCAGAAATTTACTGCACAGTAAATAAAGGCAACCAATTAAAATAGGTAAAAGAAGAGCAACAAGGTAAAAGAGAAGCAGGGTCAAATAGCATCAGTTGAAAGATGATAGTAAAGAAGATTCTAGCATATAAATGCTACAAATATCAGCTAGCATAAAGGGATCCAACTCAACTGAAATAGCCAGCAACACCACAATAAAAGGGACAACATGAAGCAGTTCAACATCTGTCTATATCTTCATACACGAAGATATTTTTACTCCCTAGATTAAGTCTCAATTTGTTTTGAGATATTTTGTATATATTTTTGTATATATACTTCATATTTTGAAGTATGAGGGGTGGATTCTTATACTTTAAAAATAAAATTTTCAAAGATTGTAAAATCTTTTGTATCATTGACTCAGCCAGCATGCTGGATTGATGAATAAAGATCATATATTTCAATGGATTCATGTGTAAAGTGGAGTACAAATGAGTAATTTTCTTGTGTTGTTTTATCCCCCTTAAAGTTGTTTCATAATCTTAAATGTTTTAGAAGTCTGAATGTTTAACTTGAATATTATTTCAGAATTTTTTTAAATGCACTCTGTCTTACTGTTATACATTCTTAATGTTTTCTCTTAAACTATCTTAGCTAGGGAATTCTTAAATGCTCCTTAGCTTCCATAGTTTCTCCTCTGGTCTATAGTAAAGGATTCTTCAGTGCCCTTTACTCATGATTCAACTGTTGTTCTCCCATCTTAACCTCGGTCTAAGGATTCTTGATTGCCCTCTCATCCTTGTTAAGACTCATTTCACCATTTAGTCCAAGGATTTGTACTTCACTCTGCTATCTTGCCCCTTGAACATTCCCTTTAGTGATTTAACTCTAGTTTTGCTGCCCCTTCTTTGACTCCATTTCCAAATGGCATAAAGGCATCAACCTATCAGCCTGTTTTAAGGATTCCACCACTAGATCTTCATACAAATCAAAACCCCCCTGAACTCCAGAATTAGCCTTATATCTAAGCAAACATAGCTAAATTATATAAAGAGAGACCTCTTTGAGCCATAGGCTATCTAGAGCCTATGCTTAAAAGTTGGTTTGTGGTTACCTCGAAGCCTTGCGTTCTTCCAAAACTTCTAAGGAAAAGTTTTGAGTGATAACATAGTGGCGACCATACTGGGGAACGCAAACCTCAGTCTCCTAAAACTTAAAGGAAATACTAATCATCATCTCGAGCCCCTTAAACTCAGTCTTTACAGAAGTTTTCAAATTTACACTAAAAAACATTTAAAAAGTTACAATTTTGGCCACTAGGAAAACTCATTATACGAGGGCCAACCCGGATCCAAACCCTATTGTTATTGTGGATGATCCAGACAGAATCATAAGGAAATCCAAAAAAGAAGAGAGTTCAGCTGATAAAACACCATTAGTTAAAGCTAATTCTTGTCCTGATGAGTGGTTATTTTTAGAAGATTTACCGTTTGATGTGCAATTTTATCTCTCATTTTTTAGAACAAAATCTAAAAGTGTGCTTAATGAAACTGTTCTAGATCCTAATTTTATTGCAAAGCTTGAAGTTCAAAGAGCTAATAGATCAATTGAAAAATATATTCTGAATACTCCACTATCATCCATTAATACTGCTCTAACTGCTGAAATTTTTGCTCAATCCTCCAACGTTATTAATACCCCTTCCATCACTACCACACCATCCATTATTTCTACCACAGCTCATTGCACTGGCCCATTCATTCCACATCTCCCTATACAACCTAGAATCTTGTTTCCACCTATAGACACTCCCACTTCACCCATTAGCCCTTCAAGTTCACTTATAGATACTTCCATTTTCCCTATACAAACAAATGTTCCTTTTATCCCAATTTCCATTATAGAAACCCCTTGATCCACAGTTAATATTTCAAGTTCATTTGTAGATATTCCAACTTCAGCTCTTAATATTCCAAATTCCACTGTTAATACTCCAGTTTCAATTAGCAATGTTTCATTTTCAATTGTAAGCACTGCTAGCTCATCCATCTCCACCTCAACCCAAACTAATCTTCCCTTATCTTTGAGCCAAGCCAAGGCTTTAGCCATGGCCAATAGATATGCCCCTTTGGTGTTGCCTAATCAGTTACATGACCTACGTTAGGACTATCAAAGAAAAATTCATTTATTTGATGCTACAGGCCTATGCACTGCTCAACAACATGTTAACAGAATGAATGATTATTTTGAGTTACATGAGATAGATGAAGTAGATGTAAGAATGAGGCTTTTGGCCCAAACATTAGCCGGGGAAGTTAAAACCTAGTTTAGAAACTTAGCTGCTGGTAGTATTACAGATATGGCAAACTTTCATAGGATGTTCATCGAGAGATGGGAAAGGAAGAAAAACCCATTGCAGATACTTTATGAGTATGAGAACATTAGGAGAGGTCCTAAAGAATCAGTTCAATATTATTGCACTAGGTTAAATAGCACTTATAATGCCATCCCTACCAGCCTTAAGCCTCCTCCTGATCTTGCAATGATGAAGTTCCTTGATGGTTTTGATCTATATATGCCCTACCAATTTAGGGAAAGAGAGCCTGCAACCCTAGAGCAAAGCCAAACAATTGCAGTAAAAGTAGAGGCTAATCTTTTAGCCAAAAAAGCCCGAGCAAAGATAGAAACCAGAGTAGGATTTGCTGATGAAGCTTCAATGTATGATGGTAAAGTAGATCTTTTGGCCAAAACTGTAGAAAGAATCATGGACAGACTTGACAACCTAGATAGAAAAACACGGGATAATCAACAAGTACCCCTAGGTAGGAATGCTAATTTCAGAAAAAACCAAAATCAAAACCAAAACACAACAAAGAATGGACCTGATCAAAACATTAGACCTCCTTTTCAAGAAAATGCAGAATCATCTGATCCTAATGATCCAGAACAAGATACACAAATCAATCTAATGGGATTAGATGATAAAAGCCATGTATTCCTCTCCTAGGATGAGGAATAATTGCATATGTTACGACAGCTTCAAACTCAATCTGGAGAGTCATTTGACTATAAACAGGGATATGACTATGTCATATTTAAAGTGCACAAACAATATAATTTGAGAAGTAAAAGGAATGCTCGTCCTCTTGACGAAACTAAGAAAGTAATGGAAAATCATCCCAAAATAACAAATAAAATTCCTGTTTCGGAGGTACTTCAAATCCTCCCTAGACCAAACCAAAATCCCCCTAGTCCCATCATTTAAGAAATAATTGCTAACCAACCCTTGGTTGAGCAACCATCCACATCAGTTCCACTTAAAGAACCAGAGAAAAACACCTATAATTCCTGATTTGAAAGTCTCCATAAGGAAATCCCAAGTAAACAAAAGGAAGATAATTCCACTCAAAACCTTGTTCCAAAGGTCTACAACCCTTCCTCATCATTCAAGTTGGGAGCAAAGATATCCAAGCTGAAAATTTCAGTCCCTTTGACTGAACTAGTTAAAAATGAAACTTACAAATCACAGGTAAATCAAACCCTGAACATTAATGAAAACGAAGACTCAGTTAACTTGTTTGATGATAAACCAAAATTAATATTTGGACCAGATATTAATGGAAAACCGCAAGAAGGAGTAATTATGCCTTTTTACATTAGCCTTAATATTCATGACAAAATACTACACAATGCCACATTAGATTCTAGGGCTTCTCACAACCTAATGCCAAAATAAGTGATGGAAAAATTGAAACTAGACATTACTATACCTTACAAGGACTTGTTCTCCCTTGATTCAAGTCAAGTAGAATGTCTAGGGTTAATCAAAGATCTGTGTATTACTTTAGTCCAGTATCCTGCCAAGAGCATCCTCATGGACATTATAGTGGCGTATATCCCACCAAAATATGCCATGCTATTATCTAGATCTTGGGGAGCCAAGCTTCAAGGATCCCTCGAACTGGATATGTCATATACCACAATTTCTGTGTTTGGACAACCCAAGAAACTATTCAAAGAAAATTTCATGAAATACATGGTAAGAAGCCAATATTGACCTCAAAACTATCCCATCTACTCCATTCATTCAGATGTCGACTCTTTTATTATGTTCAACACTGATAAAACACCCAACAAAACTCCTAATAGTGTTGTTGCAGAACCAAAAGAGATTGCAGTTTCCACTGCTAATAAATCTAAAGAAATTTCAGAATTGTGCAACGAAGGAAGTAATCAAGTTGCTAGAAATAAAAATAAATGGGATACTGATGATGAGAACTATGTACATGAAATCTTATGGCATTTGGAATTTGATGGCTCTATAAATAAGTTAGGAGAAAGAGCAGGAGTATGGATTTATAATTTAGAAAACAATCACTCAGAGGGCCATGCCAACAGGTTAAATTTCATATGTACCAATAATATGGCCGAATATGAGGCTTTAATTCTAGGTCTCAAAGTAGTTAGGAATTTAGGTGCTCAAAGAGTTTTAGTCATAGGAGACTCAAAGCTAGTTGTAAATCAGATTAAGGGTGTATATATGAATAAAGACACTAGAGTAGGTTATTATAGAGGAACCATTGTAGAAATACTCAATACTTTCCTAGAAACACAACTTGCAATAGTTCCTAGGAAGCACAATATGCAAGCCCATAGTGTAGCAATGTTTTCCAGTACCTGCAGGTTACCCTTCCAACCTAACCATCATTACACTACTGAGGTCAGGCATAGACCTTCAATCCTAGATAATGTGCAGAATTGGCAAGTATTCTCAAATGATAGATAGATAAACAACTTCTTACTTTAGAAGAATAATTTGCACAAAGAAACATAGGCACTAATACATCCATAGATCTTAACCCTAGGGATGAAGTAATAAGAAATGAGCTAGAAGGTAATGAAGTGGATAGTTTTAATACCACTAAATTCACAAGGTTAGATATAGACAACCTAGAATAGGTTGATATTGATGAAACAATTAATGACGAAAACGAAGTAATTAATCTCAAGGATAATTTCTTACCAAAAGGTTTAATCCCTCTGGAAGACTTATTCGATTCAAATGGTGTTCCTAGGAAGCCTAAAATGGAACCATTAAAATCTAATATTGAAGAGTGTAAGATAGGCATTGAAGATAATCCCAAGCTAATCAAACTGTCAAAGTCACTCCCTTCAATAGAAAATGTGAAATACATTGAGTTATTGAAAGAATTTCAGGATGTCTTTGCTTGGAGCTATGAGGACCTTAAATCCTATGACACCAGCATCATCCAACACATAATTCCTCTCAAAGAGAATAAAAAACCTTTCAAACAAAATCTTAGGAAAATTAATCCTGTCTTATTACCTTCAATAGAAAAAGAAATTAGGAGAATGTATGATGCCAAGGTAATTGCACCAATAAGATTTTCTGAATGGGTCTCAAACTTGGTACCAACCAGGAAGAAAACTAGTGAGATTAGACTCTGTGTAGATCTTAGAAACCTGAATAAAGCATCACTTAAATACAACTACCCTCTTCCCAAAATGGAACACATCTTACAAAGGGTATTTGCGCCAACCAGAATCTCATTACTGGATGGGTTTTTTGGTTACAATCAAATTTTGGTTCACCCTGACAACAAACCCAAGACCGCTTTCACCACTCCTTGGGGCACCTTTATGTATGTCAAAATGGCTTTTGGGCTAATGAATGTAGGAGCAACTTTCGAGAGGGCTATGAATATATGCTTTTCCAAAGAAATCCATGATTTCCTTGTGATATATCTGGATTACATTACTGTTTTCTCAAAATCAGACAATCAACATCTAGATCATCTAAGGTAGGTCTTTATAAAATGCAGAAAGTATGGCATCTCTTTGAACCCCAAGAAATCTTTATTTGGATTAGAAGAAGGGAAATTGTTAGGGCATATCATTTCTAAATATGGCATAAGAATAGATCCTGCAAGAATTGAATCCATCTTGCTGATACAACAACTTAGGAATATCAAAGAACTACAAACATTTTTAGGAAAGATTAACTTCCTTAGAAGATTTATTTCTAACCTAGCAGAGTTAATTAGAGCACTAAATAACATGTTGAAAAAGGATTCAACCCTAATTTGGATTGTTGAATCTAAGAAATCATTTGAAGACAACAAGCTAGCCTCGACAAAAACCCTGGTATTAGTTAGTCCCAAATTTTATAGGAATTTCATATTGTTTTCCTTTGATTTTGAGCATACAGTAGCTGCGGTTTTACTACACAAAAATGACCAAGGATATGAACAACCTATTGCTTTCTTTAGCAAAGCCTTAAGAGATGCTCCGTTAAAATACACATAATGGAGAAACAAGCATTGGCTTTAGTAAAAGCTATCAAATATTTTAGGTTGTATTCTCATATAGTAGCCTATGTTCCAAATTATGTAGTCAAAGACACCTTGACTCAGGAAGGTCCTGACAAGCAAAGGGGAAAATGGATTGCTACTATCTTGGAGTATGATATGGAGATTAAACCAAAAAATTTAATCAAAGGCCAAGGCTTAGCTAAACTTATGGCTGAGTTGAACTGTCAGGCCTTAGACATAAACTTTATTGTTGCACTAGATGAAAGAGAGGAGATGGCGACTCCACTGATCAGTCAAGCCTTTGTTGAGTCACCATGGTATGATACAAGCTCCTCCTGGATTATCTAGGACCAAAGGTAGGTTCTTAAAAATGAAGTCTTTGAAATTTTGTATACTTGATAATGCTTTGTTTTGGAAATATCATGAAGGAATTCTCCTTAACTGTTTGATAAAAGATGAGGCTGAAAAAATTCTACGAGACTTTCATGTAGGTGACTGTGGTGGACACCTCTATTGGAGAACCACTGCTAATAAAATCTTAAGGGAAGGTTTCAAATGGAAAACTTTATTCTCTGATGTCAAGAAATTTGTGACCTCTTATCGCAAGTGTCAAATTTTTGAAAGAAAAAGAAAACTTCTACCATTACCTCTTAAACCAATCACTGCTGAAGTACCTTTTCAACAATGGGGTTTAGACTTTATTGATAAAATTCACCCACCCTCTTATTCCCAAAATAAGTGGATCCTCACAGCCATAGACTATTTCAAAAAATGGATAGAGGCCATACCTTCAAAACAAGCCACAAACATTGTTATTATTAACTTCCTTGAAGCCATCATTCCGTCTAGGTTTGGATGCCCAACCAAGCTCATTATTGATAATGCAACAACTTTTAAATCCAAACAAATGATAGAATTTTGTAATAAGTATCACATTACCCCTGGTCATTCTACAACCTACTACCCTCAAGGAAATGGATTGGCTGAATCTTCAAATAAGAGCCTGGTGAAAATTATTAAGAAGTTATTGGAAGATAATAAGAAAACATGGAACAAGAAGTTAGTCAAAGCCTTATGGGCTGACAGACTAACCACCAAGAAGTCAATTGGTACATACCCCTACCAGCTAGTGTGTTACACAGTAATTTGTCACCGTCCCTGTTACCCCTTCTCCCGCACATTGGAGGACTTATTCCGGGACCTGTGAGAAGTGACATAACCTGAAAGCACCTGCATTATATCCCCTTGAGTATGTATTTCATATGTCCTGAAGACACCTTCTGCAAAATACCCATAAAAATAGCCCTTTTTCCATTGGCGCTGTTCCACAGTGTACTACTCGAGCCAATGGGGGAAATCCTCCAAAGAGGGGGTGCCAGCTGGCGCTCTGTCCCAGAGTCGGACTCGCGCCAGCCCAGTTGGGTAAAGTTTTTAACAAACCATCTTGCGAAGGTTCTTCCTAACCTATTCATGAACTGATTCTAGTTTGAGTTAGTTCAGTTGGGCTTCGAATCTCCATAGAAGGGAAGTAGTTCTCCACCTCTCATAGAAGCTCCCTAATGATAAGGACAATCCCATGGATCTTGTGGATGATCTTATCTCCTTCTCCTCCCTCTATATATGCTTGTCCTTTTGCTTTTGACAAGCTAGTTAGTAATTCTACTCTTCAAGCTCCAGAGTCTAAGTCCCAAAGTCTGAGAATTGCTAAGCTCATGCTACAAGAGGCTTTCTTAATCCCCATAAGGCTACATATTTAATGAGGATATTCTTGTCCAAGTAATCAAGGAGAGAGAGGCTTGTTCCCCATTCCCAACAAGCTTTGCAAAGCATGTGTTGCTGATCACCCAGCCAAAGGAGGATTTGACGTCAGAACTTGGTTGTATTCTTATTTGTTTATCAATAATAATAGATGACTATCATTATGGTTCCACTCTTATTGTATTTATGATGATGTTTGAGTTATATCCTTTCTGACTGATATATAGTTGCATCTTTTGGATTTTATGCTTGTATTTGTGTCGTTCTTTGCATGTGCAGGTGTCAGTTCACGAGGATCGTGGGGATTGTGACTAGCTAGAGTGAAAGAATGGGAGCGACGACTCTTCTACAACTACTAGCATTGGATTCAAGGTAGGCCCTCATTATCAGTCTTTAATTTGCAATTAGGAACCTGCATGTTAGTGTTGTTTGATTGTTGCTAGACCCCATTTAGGCTAGTGGGATCGCCTTTGTCTGCAAAGGGGATTTACCTACACAACAATTTTGGGACTCCACTGGGGATGAAAACAACCAAGGCTCATCTAACAGAATTTAGCGGATAAAGACAACAATCACAAGATGTAAAATGGGTATGGGTTCATTTTTACAAAAGCTTGCACCATGGAGAACTCTGCTTGGATTCGGTTTCATGTTTACACAAGCTTGAAACAAAAAACTACGCTTGTTATAAGTTCGCATGCCCCCAGCATAATGGCGCAAAATGAGGTACATGTCTTTACACGGTCAGAAAAGAGGTTAAAGACGACTGCCTCTTATTTACATTTAATGAGTCAAGAGGAATAACTTAACAATCTTTTCATCTTTAAACAGTCAGAAAAGAGTTGAAAGAAGACCTCCATTTTTATTCTCTTTAACGAGTCAAAAAAGGAAAAAAATACTCGACAATCTTTTCATATTTTATGAGTCAGAAAAGAGCTTAAAGGTGACTCATCCTAGAGGAACGAGTGGTATAAAGGGTAGCAACTGGTTCCGGGAATGGTGGAACTGCTCAAAACATGTAATGGTCAAGAGGCTGGCTAACAAAACCACTCTTAACTGCGGTCTCTCGAAAGGAAAACAAGCAAGTGAAAGCATATGATCGGCGAAAGAGATGGTGGCAATGGGATGAAAACAACCAAGGTTAATCTAACAAAATTTAGCAGATAAAGACAGCAATCACAAGATGTAAAATGGGTATGGGTTCATTTTTACACAAGCTTGAACCATGGAGAACTCTACTTGGATTTGGTTTCATGTTT
>APFE030252761.1:72080-102241 GCA_000404065.3 Pinus taeda | reverse complement strand
GGGAGTTCGGATCGGAACTCTGTACAAGCTGCAAGGTAGCAATGTTGTTGACGGGTGCAATAGTTCTATGGTTCCTGAAAATGGAGCAGAAAATCTAGTGGTCTCTGGAGAGAAGACCATGTTGTGGCATCAAAGGCTTGGACATATTGGAGAGAAAGGCCTCCGAATACTTCATGGTAAAGGTATGGTAGAAGGTATGAGTAATAGCTCTCTGGATTTTGATTTCTGTGAAAATTGTGTATATGGGAAGCAGAATCGGGTGAGTTTCCCCTCTGGTGGTAAGAGGACGAACCAAATATTAGAGCTTGTGCACAGTGATGTGTTTGGACCTGTGAAAGTTCCATCACTGGGTAAGTCTGTGTACTATGTATCATTTATAGATGACTTCTCAAGGAATACATGGATATATTTCCTTAAGAAGGAATCTGAAGTCTTTGACAGGTTTAAAGAATTTAAGGCTCTAGTGGAAAATCAGACAGAGAAGAAGATAAAGGTGTTGAGGACAGATAATGGTGGAGAATTCTGCAGCAAGGAATTTGAAGAAATCTGTAAGAAGTGTGGTATAGCACGGCAGAAGACTACTCCATATACAACTCAGCAAAATGGAATCGCAGAAAGAATGAACAAGACGTTGATGGAAAGGGCAAGAAGCATGCTCAGTGGTGCCGGGTTAGGACAGGAATTCTGGGCAGAGGCGGTGGATACTGCCTGTTACTTGGTCAACAGGTCACCTTCATCAGCGTTGGAGGATAAGACTCCACAAGAAGTATGGACTGGTAAGAAACCCTCTCTTTCACATCTGAGGGTATTTGGATGTGATGCATATGTACATGTTCCAAAGGAGAACCGAACCAAGTTGGATAGTAAATCTGAAAACTGCATCTTTATTGGTTATAAGGATGGTTTAAAGGGTTATAATCTTTGGAACCCAGTCACGCGGAAGGTTGTGTACAGCTGCGATGTGGTGTTCAGAGAGGTGAAAGATGTTATTAAACATGAAGTCCAACCAAAGGAACCTATGAAGATAGAGTTTGAACTAAAGGAGGAAGAATCAGACTCTGTAGCAAAGGAGGAATCAGAAGATGAAGAGCCACAAACTCCGGCTGTGAGAAGATCAGCTCGAGAAAGAAGGAAGCCAGAAAGGTATAGTCCATCTGCTTTCTGTTCAAACTTTGCCTTGTCTGTTACTGATGATGATCCCAGAACTGTGAAGGAAGCAGTTGATTCAAAGGATGGAAAACTCTGGAAAGAGGCCATGGTTGATGAAATGGCATCTTTGCACAAAAATAAGGCTTGGGATCTGGTGGAGTTGCCGGCTGGAAGGAAACCCATTGGCAGCAAATGGCTGTTCAAGAAGAAGACATGCAGAAGGGAAGGTGGAGAAATACAAAGCCGGTTGGTAGCAAAAGGTTATTCCCAGGTGCCGGGAATTGATTTTGGTGATATTTTTTCTCCTGTTGCCAAGGTAACTTCTATTAGATTACTTTTATCTATTGCTGTTGCTTTTGATTTTGAGGTAGAACAGATGGATGTGAAGACAACATTTCTTCACGGGGATTTGGAAGAGGAAATCTACATGAAGGAACCTGAAGGCTTTGCGGTGAAGGGTAAGAAAGAACTAGTATGCAAGTTAAAGAAGTCTCTGTATGGGTTAAAACAGTCACCAAGGATGTGGTATCAGAAATTTGATACATTTATACGGGGACTTGGCTTCACCAGAAGCAAACAGATCATTGTGTGTATTTTAAATTAATTGGTGACCGTGTTATTTATCTGGTCTTGTATGTGGATGATATGTTGTTGGTTGGAAATGACAAAGAAATTATCCAGGATTTGAAGACCCAATTGTCCTCCAAATTCGACATGAAAGATCTCGGTGCTGCAAACTATATTTTGGCATGGAAATTAAAAGAGATCGGGCAAAGAGGAAGCTCCGGTTAAACCAGAGGAAGTATGTCGAGACAATATTGCAGAGGTTTAATATGCAGGATAGTAAACCGGTGAAGGTTCCTATTCCTGTAGGTGTGAGGTTATCTGCTAAACAGTGTCCGAAGAAACAAGAAGAGGAAGAGGACATGTCCCGTGTTCCATATGCAAGTGCAGTCAGTAGCTTGATGTATGCCATGGTCTGTACTAGACCAGACATTGCACATGCAGTGGGAGTATTGAGCAGGTTTATTTTAAAACCAGGGAAGGAGCATTGGACAACAGTTAAACGGGTTTTCAGGTATTTTCGTGGCACTAGTGATTATGGTTTGTGCTACCAAGGAAGACCAAGATTGGACAAAGTGTTGGATATTCGTGGCTTTTTTGATGCAGACTGGGCTGGAGATCTAGACTAGAGACGATCTACAAGTGGGTATGTGTTTAACCTATTTGGAGGTGCAGTCAGTTGGATGAGTAAGAAAAAATATGTAGTCGCACTATGAACTACAGAGGCAGAATACATGGCAGCCACTCATGCAAGAAAGGAAGCAGTTTTGTTGCAGAGATTGTGTTCAAGTATGGGGTTAGTACAGGGAGCTATAAGGATAGACTGTGACAGCCAAAGTGCAATTTTCTTGGCAAAGAACCCTACTTATCTTCAAAGACAAAGCACATTGATGTTCAGTATCACTTTGTGAGGGATATGATAGAAGAAAAAAAGGTGTTGCTGGTAAAGGTGGACACTTTGAAGAATATTGCAGATGCATTGACAAAATCTATGAGCTCTGAGAAGTTCTATTGGTGTAGAGAAATAATGGGTGTTTGAGCGCTGAAAAAATGACTAAGCTCTCCTGTGGCTCCCTGTGGAAAGAAAACAACAAGTGGGAGATTGTTGGGTTGTGTTATATTCTTTCCACATAGGTAACAGGGGGTTTGAGGGGTACCCGTAACCCCACTTTATGGGGTCTGGGGCAGTGCTCCAAAAAATTTTGGTTTTGGACCCTATGTTAGGTTGGGCAGACCCACCTATGGTTTTGTGCATGATTTTTGCACATGTTTTTTGGACACGATGGTTTTCGGTCCATGGTATTGGATCGATGGTTTTTTTTGGTCCATGGTTTTGGACGCAATGGTTTTCGGTCCATGGTATTGGATGCTTCGGCATGTATAAATATGTATTGTAACATTGAAAGGAACATAATGAAAAAACAAGCTGGTAGTCTCAGTTTTGGGATCCAGTGGGAAATCTCTGTGTATACATGTTTTATGTGTTATGCTCTCGCAGTTTTTATTTTTCCTGTGATTTAGAATTCGTATGCAGGTAATTTTTGTACGGGGTGAAAACCTACATATTTTTTATTGTTCTGTGTTCTGGGTATATTTCTTCGCATATTTGGTATTTTGGTATCTTCTCATAGGTCAAGAGCATAACAAGTGGTATCAGAGCACTTTCCAAGGCCGAAGGGATCTCCATTTTTAGCAGAATTTTTTTTTGGCTAGAGACATGTTCTGGCGTCTTTAAACCACATGATCTGTCGTTGAGCGCATAAACCTGCAGATTTGGGGAGGCATGCATGCAACAAATACAAGAGGTGGTCACATTTGTTGGACTCCCTTATAACCCCTGTCGGTACCCCTTCGTGTAGTAGTGCATTAGACAAAACCGCGCACAGACTATCTTCAAAGAACCCTCTGGGTATATCAAAAGCCCCCTAGGCTCTCTTGAAACCTTTCCATAGTTAAACCATCAGCCATGTTAGTACTACAATACAATAAGAACAACACTTGGAGAGATTACCCGCATGTACGATAGGGAAGTCAGGTTGTACGGCTAAGGGTACGATTGATCCTCCTTGGTTAGTGCCCTGAAAGATTGGGCCGAGTACTACTATCGGACCCTTATGTATATTGCGATCTATAGCACCTAACATTCCTTAAGGCCATAGTTCCCTTGTCTCTCTCGATGATGCATCATCTTTGCTAGATTAGATCTAGCAAGTAAGGTTCGGTCGTAGCCGCAACAATCAGTTCTGCCATTTGTCTCTATTAGATCCGCTAGATCCACCATTCAGATCCTGCAGTTTTGGTTCTGTAATAGTCACAACATTCAGATCTGCCATTCAAATCTAACAACAGGGGTTTGATCACTGCCACATTTCTACTCATACTCTACAGTTGATGGTTTCGCCTATAGATCTAACTATTTGTGTGGCTCCTATACCTGGGCGTTGTTCTCGCAAGACATTAGGCATAATTAAATTTTCTAGGGCTCAGCTACTACAATATTCCTAAGCAGTCTGAGACACTTCTAGGATGCTTATGGGAGACTTAGCTGATAAGAATTAGGTCGATGGGCTGAGAAAGGTGGTACCATTCACTGGTCAGTGTCAAAATTTCGAGTGGTCCCAAATATTTTTGTTCAGTAACGACAAGTGCACTGGATCTGTGCATTGGTACAAACCAGAGCTCAAGCTATGGCCAATGAGAAGATAGACACCCTTCAACACAAATTGGAGGCATTAACGAAGCAGATCTAGACCTTATAGGACACAATCACAAAGGGTGAGTCCAGGGAACAATCACAGGCATATGATTTTAATAAAAACCTTGAGGGCGAGTCTAGCCATTCTCTTCACTTCTATGGAAACCACCAACAATCCTAGCCTCGACCACCCAAGCTGGATATGTATAAATTTGATGGCTCCCATCCAGCCACATGGCTAGGAGAAATGGAGTAATATTTCACATTGAATCACATCAAAGTTGATGTGACTAAGGTAAGTGTGGGAAGCCTATATTTGGACCAAGAAAGATGGCAATGGTGGCAGTGGCATCAACACTGCTATGGAAGGCCAGTGACTTGGTTGATATTCTCAAAAGTCCTTTCTAATCACTTTGACCATGAATCTAACTTTTATGGTCATCTTACTAAGCTTCGACAGACAAGCACAGTGCAAGAATATATTAAAGCCTTTGAAGCATTAGCCTTCCACACAGGAGGTCTAGGATATGAATTCTACTTGGAATGTTTTGTCAGTGGCCTCAAAGACTCCATACAAGCCCACGTCCGACTGCAACACCCAATCTCATGGCTGGCAGCTTACATGATAGCTCGTGAAGTAGAACGTTCATTAGTGGTCCAAACGACTTGTCCAAATTTCATAGCCAAGGGTCGCCCCACCCAGGCTCCAAGCACTACCCAAACACTTAAGGTTCAAAAGGTGTCACCAATGGAAATGGTGGAAAGAAGAAAGCAAGGATTGTGTTACTACTATATTGAGAAATACTCCTTGGGGCATAAATGCAAGGAACCCAAATTCTTTCAAATTGATGCTACTAATCACAATTAATTTCAGGAAGCCCCACCATTTGAGGGACCGGAGGAGGAAGATGAGGAAAACCAGCCAGATAATGTGCTCCCAGCTACACTTGAAGAACCAGTTATCTCACTTCATGATTTCGCAGGGATTTCTTCTCCCCAAGCTTTCAAAATCAGAGGTTTTATTAAGCATCACCCTGTAGTAGTCTTGATTGATAGTGGCAGTACACATAACTTTATCCATTAAAGCATCACTGAAGCAGTGCATTTTTTTGTTAGAGTAGTCTCTAATTTCTAGGTCTAGATTTCTGATGGGGGGACAATGAAATGTGAAGGCCGCTGCGAAAATGTCAAACTTCAAATGTGGGATTTTCACCTAAAGACCCACATGTTTTCCATCAACATGGGTGGGTGTGACATTGTCTTGGGTGTTGAATGGCTCCACACACTCGACCCGATCACAATGGTTTTCCATGAGTTATACATGATATTTAAGTAGAATAACCACACACATACCCTCCGCGTACTCCAAGTAGGTGCTCCCTCTATCATCAGCTCACATAGGATGGAAAAATTGTTAAAAAAGGGCCACCATGGAGTTATAGCCCAATTTAATGCCATATAGGCCTTCGAACCCACTTCTCTTCATATTCATCTTGAGATGCAACGGGTCTTAAACAACCACCTGCTGGTCTTTGACAAGCTGCATGAGCTTCCACGCTCGAGAGGGGAACATGATCATAGCAATACTTTGGTCCCAAGGGCACAAACACCAAATGTGTGCCCATATAGATATCCTTTCGCCCAAAAGAATGAAATTGAAAAATCATCAAGGAACTCCTAGAAGTAGGTGTCATTCATCCTAGCATTAGTCCTTATTCATTGCCTATGGTCATGGTGCTCAAGAAAGATGGGGAATGGCATATGTGTCTAGACTTTAGGGCCCTCAACAAGCTGACAGTGAAAGATAAATTTCCCATCCCGTTTGTTGATGGTTTGCTGGATGAACTAAATGGGGCTCAATTCTTTACTAAGCTCGACCTTCACTCGAGCTATCACCAAATTCCCATGAAATAAGTAAACATTCCAAACACTGATTTCCGAACTCATGAAGGCCATTATGAATTCCTAGTCATGCCATTTGGTCTCTATAATGCCCCATCCACTTTTCAGAGCCTCATGAATGACCTGCTCAAACCATATCTCAGAAAATTTGTCCCTGTTTTCTTTGATGACATCCTCATCTACAGCCTCACCTAGGAAAAACATCTTCAACATGTAGATCTGCTATTGCAACTACTCTGGAAGCATAAATTATTTGTCAAGATGTCCAAGTGCTCTTTTGAAATGGAATAAGTTGAGTATTTGGGACACATTATGGGGTGTGAAGGTGTCAGAGTGGACCCCAAAAAGATCCAGGCAATGCAGGATTGGCCTCAACCAAAGGCCTTAAAGAGCTTGAGAGGATTTTTGGGTCTCACCGGCTACTATCGCAAATTTGTCCACAATTATGGTTGCGTTGCTAGATCCCTCACTTATCTTCTCAAGAAAAAATCATTCCTCTGGAATGATGAAGCGCAACAGGAATTTATAGCTCTCAAACATGCCATGTGTTCCACTCTCGTATTGGCACTACCCGACTTCACCAAATCTTTTGTGATTGAATGTAATGCTTGAGGTATGGGTATTGGGGCTATCTTAATGCAGGAAGGTCAACCCTGGCCTTCACTAGCCAATAACTAAATGGGACAAATCTGAGACAATATACCTATAAGAAGGAGATGATGGCCATATTACATGCAGTGGATACCTGGCAACCATACCTATTGGGGCGGTGTTTCCAAATCCACACAGATCATCAAAGCCTCAAATACTTTTTAGAGCAATGCCTATCTCGCCACAACAAAATAAATGGCTAGCCAAAATTTTGGGATATGATTATGAGATAATTTACAAGAAAGGGCACAAAAATGACATAGAGGATGCCTTATCACACTAATTTGATGAGGAAAGCACCCTGCTAGCATTCTCTCTTCCCATTCCAGAATGGATTGAAGAGGCTTGCAAGGAATGGTTTTCACATCCTTTTCTCTACCAACTCATTAATAAATTGTAGGCAGATCCAAATTCCACAACGGGCTAATCTTGGTAGCATGAGATTCTTTGCTATAAGGACAAAGTAGTGATATCACCAACATCCACCCTCAAAAGTCACATTTTGGTGGAGTTTCTCTCATCTCCCACTGCAGGCCATTCCGGCTTTCATAATACTTATGCTCGCACTCGAAGTTCATTGTTTTGGATAGGCATGAAAAAGGACATTCTTACTTTTGTAGCTGAGTGTGATGTGTGTTATCACCACAAGGGAGAAACAATCAAATCCCCAGGCACATTATAGCCATTCCCCCATCCCGGCCTCAATTTGGACAGAGGTTTCTATGGATTTCATTACAAGTCTTTCGAAGTTAGGCAACAAGTTAGTCATCATGGTGGTTGTGGATAAACTTTCTAAGTATGCTCATTTTTTCGCCCTACCCCGCCCTTTTACACCAGCTTTGGTGGCTCAATCTTTCATGGACTAGATATTTAAATTGCATGGCATGCCCACTTCCATTATGTCTGATCGTGACCCGATCTTCACCAGTAACTTTTGGCAGGAACTCTTCAGGCTACAAGGTACCCAACTACAACTCAATACTTCCTATCATCCCCAAACTGATGGTCAAACTGAAGTAGTCAAAAAATGTCTAGAGACCTACCTCAGGTCTTTCACTTCAGAAAAGCAACATATATGGGTACAATGGTTACTTGTAGTTGAATGGTGGTATAATACTAACTATCAAGCCACCACCAAAATGACTCGATATGAAGCAATTTATGGTCAACTACCTCCTTCACCTAATTCTTATATCCAGGGAGGCTCGAAGGTACAAGCAGTGGATCAACTCCTACAGAACCACGCAACCATGCTGGCCGACCTCAAAGAGAATCTCCATTAATCTCAAAATCGCATGAAGCAACAGGTAGACCAACATTGTTTAGAGTGCAAAATTTCAAGAAGTGGATCAGGTATTCTTGAGGCGGAAACCATATAAGCAAATATCACTCAAAGACAAGGGTTGTCAGAAATTATCTCCAAAATTCTACAAATCTTATCAAATACTTCAATGCATTGGAGAAGTAACCTACAAGCTAGCCTTGCCACCCAATGCAAAAATCCATTCCGTCTTCCATGTCTCATGCCTCAAGAAAGTGGTTGGGAACCATTGCAGAATTCAAACCAGTCTACCAGAATTGGATGAAGAAGTTTCAATCTGGCTCCAACCAAAATAGGTTCTTGACATGCGAGAAAGGCACCTGCATTGCCACATGATCAAGGAAGTCCTCGTCAAGTGGAAAGACGCCTCTCCAGAAGATGCGACCTAGGAACCAACCACTGTTCTTCAGTAGTTTTAGTAGCTTCAGCATTGAGGACAAGGCTTTTTCTATGGGGGAGGGCATGTTAGGGTCCAACCCTAACCCCCTTATTTATGTAATAGGGTCGAGTCACAGTTATAGTTAGTTAAAGAGTCAATAAAGCCCATATTAATAATTGTAAGTGGTTGACCCGCATTTAAAGAAGGGACCATAATTAGTTGCGAATGGGCCATGGTATTCATAACAACCATGGTACTGACCCATGGTATTGCATGTATGAATCCTATATAAAGGATAGAGACTCCCCTCAAGGAGCATCGTGTCTTATTTTGTAATTGAGCCTAGCTCTATTGGAGGTTTCCCCCTCAAAGAGGTAAGTGAACATTGCTTTCCTTTCTAAATACTAAAATACATGCTGTTATTTTTTATTGTTCTGTGTTCTGGGTATATTTCTCCACATATTTGGTATTCTGGTATCTTCTCGCAGGTCAAGAGCATAACACTCTTTTGGCACAGTTCCAGTCATAAGAAAGTGGATTATATCTTCAAAATGTTCATGTGCTATGTGCGCAACAAAGAGTTGTGCATTAGGTAATCCTTCCTCCAGACTAGTAGGTTCCTCTCTTGTCTTAATGCATGACAGGTGATCTGGTCTTGTGTTCAATAATCCAGGTTTCACAACAACTTCAAAATCATATTCTTGGAACAATAAAAGCCATCTACATATGCTTCCCCTCAACACAGGCTTATTGACCAAGTATTTCAGTGCGAAATGATCTATATACATTTTGAAGTGTCCCCCTAGCAAGTAGTGTCGATATTTCTAGAGCGCATACACCATAACTAGTCCCTCACGTTCAGTGGTGGAATATTTTTTTCTGCTTTAGACAATCTGCAACTCATGAATGCGATAGGGTGGTCCAAGCCCTTTCCACCATCTTGTGTTAGTACCACTCCCAACACTATACATGATGTGTCAACATGGACATGAAACTCCTTGTCCTAGTTCAGGAAAACCAGGATCGATGCAGTGACCATTTTTTCTTTCAATACATCTAGGCTTTTCTTACAATCATCATTCCAATAGAATGTAACATCTTTTTTCAACAACATTTCCATCAGCACGGTGATCTGAGCATAGCTTTTGATGAACTCCTTGTAGTACTCCGCATGTCCTAGGGTAGCGCACAACTGTTTCACACTTCACAAAACTTCCAAATTTAGAATCACCACAATCTTCATCAGAACTACCATCAGTCCCTGTCTACAAACCACATGTCCCAATAGGTTCCTGAAAGGAATGAGGAACGTACACTTCTTGAGGTCAAGTGCAATTTGGTATCTTTGGAAGGTATCCAACATCAAGTGTAAGCTTGCTACATGGTGCTTAACTAGCTCAAATACAGTCTAATCATCAAAATAAAATTCTAAGAACTTGTGAATATATTCCTTAAATGTTGCAACAACCACATGCAAAAATATGGCCAGCGCATTCTTCAACCAAATGGCATGACAATATATTGAAAGAAACCCCACTCAGTTGGGAAGATTGTCTTGCTCCTACCTTCCAGTGTGATTTTCATCTGGTGGTACCTAAGAACCCGTCAGTGAAAGAATATGCTTCTTGCCCACCCACATTTTCCAACACCTAATCTATGAGCGGAGTTGGGAATGGATCACGCACAAAAGTGTCATTCAATTTTTTGATATCTGCGTATATTCTTATCTCATAATTCTACTTATTTTCCTACACCACCATTGGACTTACCCAATCGGATTCTTCCACTAGCTCAATGATTCCTACTGTGAGCATTTTTTCTAGCTCTATGCGAACCTTTTCCTTGTATTTCAAATTTAAGTGGTAAGGCCTTTACTTAACTGGCTTCATGTCGGGTTTTAACGTGATCCTCATCATTCCTAAATCTCCGATGATTCCCTTTAAATCTGTAAAATTGGTCGGGAATAAGACCTGGTACTCACGGAGTAACTTAGTGACTTTTTCCACCATCACGTCATCCCAGTAGTCATTGAGCATTTCAAACTTAGGTTCAGCCTCCATACAAATGTTCGCCCGCTTCATTTTTACCAGCACCATGATGTTAGGGTTCTCAATCTGTGGTCCTTGAACCTCACAATGGCGTTATGTTTCTGGAATGTTAATTTTCTGTGGATCTTCGTCCTCTTCTTTAGCACTTACATTATAACATTCCAGTGCACAACTCAGTTGAGTAGCCCATTTAGGCTGAATCGATTCTACCAGCTCCTGTGGTATTCTAAGGATAGCTTCCTTTACCTCTTGTAGCACTTCATCAACTTTGTCCCACCATCTATCCTCAAAACTGAAGGTCATCATGAACCCTTCATGTAGGATATCCCATTCACTTGTCCCATGGTGGAGCTTCGTCTCTATATACCAATTCATGGGTATAACATCTAGGGTATGGGAGGGAAGGTGCACCAACGCAAGTTGTGGCTTTTCTCCATAGGCCTTCGTCCACTTGGCCAGGTGTGCACGCAAATCATCCTGCCCATCATACTTATCTGCTAGTCACATCTTAGGCTTCCCAAATTGTGTTCACATCATTCTCCTGTATTCGCGCCAGTCCTTAAAGCTCCCTTTGTGTTTACCCCGCCACCTTGCGGGCATAGTGCACAATACCCAATTTAAGGCCTGGAAACATTGCTTTTCTGACACCCCCCTTTTGAATCTGTCCAAGAAAGCATCTACCTCACCTAAACCATCATGCGTAGGTAGATCTCTCACTTCTATCAATACACAATGTAGTCATGTTACAATTAAGCATGGTTACTTTGTGTAACCAGTTATGCCATCGTTCTATCTCCTCATCTGGATATGAAGTACAGGAGATTTTGTGCTCCCATGAAATTCATCCATCTATGGTGGTATTTACCCAGTCTTTCTCTCATGCAATTATCTTGTAGATGCAGTCCAAATCATCATCGCTTTCATAGTTGCGCACCTACTCTATGTAGCGTGATCCCTCAGCAGGGTCTAAGGGTATAACTACGCACAAGCACTTATTCTAAAAAACCATCTTGCACTTCTTATGATTAATCACCTCATTCATGTTAGTGGCCCAATCAATTCCTATGAGCGTCGCGTATGGTTGCTATCATCAATAATCTCTATCACTTCAAAGTCTGCTAGCGGGCTCACTCCCTCAATAACCATGGTGATTCCCTGCAATCTCCCCATATGTATTATCTTTTGTTGGTTCACCATTCGTAGCTGGATAGGAGACCATTGCAGCGTAGGCCTCCCCATGCACTCCCATGTCTGTTTTGGTAGAACGTTCATCTTCGATCCTAAATCCAGAATTACTTGATGCATCTCATATTCTCCAATCTATGCAGTTAGCCTCATTTCTCTCCCTATCCTAGTCTTGTGTTTTCCAATCTTCTAGATTACACACGGTTCTCCTGGCGAGGTCCCAGCACATCTGTTAATGATTTCTTCCAATCCTTTTATAGCCTTACTATCACGCAGTAGCTTCATGCATGTTTCTAGGAACATAAGAAGCATAGATGGATCAATTTCAAGCTCTGATCTATCTTTTCTTTCTGAAGTGGAGGCATCAGCAAAGCTCTTCTTAGCTTCCATGAAGCTTTCCTTAGCACGCTCCAAATCCAAATTTGCTTCTTTCATTGAAGCCTTGCAAACCCAAGTACTATCTTCAGGTTGTTTGCCTTTATCATCCCCCATCATGATTCCACATCAGAGCACAATGTTCACATTTGGATCTTCCTTGTGTGGCTCAGACCTTATCATCTACAGGTTTTGAGTCAAGGGAGGTGGTAGTGATCCCTTGTCATGTATCCTAGCAATCAATGTAGGACATTCTTCCATCTCATGATCAAGCAAGGTACAATACAAACATGATGGACATGTTGGGTTTGTATAATCACAAGCATAATGTCCTAGTCCTATGCAATTGTAGAATATCAACTGTCTGCGACCTCGTCCAGGTCCTCCTCCACCTCGGCCTCATTCGTGCCCCTAAAATCCAGTTCATGCCACTCTTGCGTCTTGGTCTAAGGGTCACGTTTCAACGTGAACTCTATAGGTGGGAGTTCTATCTATCATTAGCACATAGCTTCTACAAGTGTGCTCATCGTGTCCAACCAATCAACAAAAATTTAGAGAACAATTGTTGCGAATTTTGCATATACTTCTATAACAAATGATAGTTTTATGTAGCATGCTTTATACCTATTTGACAAATCGTGCACCACAAAGTAGGTGTCGTTCTAGGTCCTACTTGTTCTTCCGGCCTCAATGGCATTAGTCCTCCTCCCGCGAAGTAATTCACCAACACAGGACAGTGGTCCTTATCATGACCCTAACCCTTGCATTTTACACACCACACCTCTTCGCACACTTCTAGTTGGGTTGTCTTGTCCTGTTTCAGATTCTGCATCTCAAGGCATAAGTTTTCAACTATGCATGGATCTTCTGAACTCCTAAGTTAGGATCTTGCATTGGGGTTTCGTGCAGCCTCATCGTGATTTCCAAGGACTTTACCTGAGTTGTTAACCTCTGTTGTGACAATTCGTTCCTTAAATGCGACATTAGCGATGCTACAAACCATTCGCGATGTTGTTCATCCGTCAAATTCATATTAGCTTCACAAATCGTACACTTCAGTCTCTGATCTAGCTCCCAAGGAGTCTCACCTAGTAGCATCGTGATCTCTTTGAATCCAATGATTGATTGTGCTTCTAACTTCGGCCTGTTAAATTCTCTATTTAGCACAATTTGGACATCCACGACTCCCGCATTTGGATTGTCATTGGAATTCTTAATATACCAGGTCAGCGCATGATTCTGTAGAGCATTGACTAGTGTCACTTTCTTTATATTATCATCTGTAACTCCCTATGCTTCCCATACAACTCTTATCACAAACCAAAACTAGTCTAGATCTTCATTTCCTACTCCCTTGAGCATAGGCAACTTTATTGTGCTTGCCATATTGACTCATGGTGGTGGCGGAGGTGGTACAGGTGAAGATGGAGGCGAAGGTGGTGAAACTGGGGGTGGTGTGGGTGGGAGTGGTATGTGCGAAATTCTCTACCTTATTAAATGGATCACACTTTGCAAAGAATCCTTCACGAGCTCTTCCTCATCCCCTTGTGGAGGTGAAATCAAAAGGCTATTCTCTAGTCCCTTACTTCCTTAATTTTTGTAGGTTTTTCCACTTTGCGTAGCTCCAGACGTCAAGGTAATTACATAACCCTCTTTTCACACAATAACATTTTAATCCAAGTATTCAGAGACTTTACATACTTACCTTGCAGTCCTTTAAGAAAGTGTCGCTCCGCTTCGCTATAGCTAGGTGAGGTATCTACCGCGAACTTAGTAATGAATCCTCCTATAATCCGATCACGCCAGTGATCAATAATGCATGCAATATTATCCCCTGGTGCTTCCAATTTGCACACCAACTTTGGGGTCCACACAATAGGATTGTTGAGTTTTCGCCTTCCTTGGCTATCTACTAGCTTCACGATCCACTCGTAGAGTTTAGTAGGGTAAGATGCGAAAAATATTTTGTGGATCTTTGTGTACATATAGCAGTCTAACCACTCTTCTTTTGTCAGTCACAAGTCATTGTTCTCCTACGTTGTGAACTCATGAATTCTTCCATCCAACCAACCCTCAATTTCCTTCTTATGACATCAGACATCCCTATGCAGATTCCAGTCCTGGAAACGAAACCATTTGTTGGCTTGAGGGGGCCTGACCCTGGTTTGGAGTTAATTAGCCAAACAAATCCCTACACTATTGGCCCTTTCAGAAACATCTCGCGGAGCACGGACTAAGGTCTCACTCAAAGTAGTATGGGGGGATGCTGGAACCAAGTTTTTGCACCCTTGAGATGTTTGAGGGGTCAGGTTAGTCCAACTTTGAGTACCTTCACATAGGTCACATCGAGCATTGTCCTGACCCGCGAGACCTTCACGATCTGTTATAATCGCCTTCGTGTAGCCCTAACTAGGGGATGAGGTGATTTTTCGCTGCCCTAGCAGCGATCTGCACTACTTCCCTAGGTTACACTGTGTATCTTATTTATCTTCTTATAACAGTTAGTTATCTTCGCGTAAACAGATACTTTATCTTATATTCACTTTATCAACACATTCATATAAGTTTGTGCATCATATAAACAATAGAAATTCAATTTATATCCCATACATTCAATGCGCAAAAGAGGGAAAAGATACACAGAAGTGATGTAAAACTTCTCTTTATTACTTCTCCAAAGGTTACTTCTCAAAATCTAGGCTTTAAGCCCCAAAACTTGCCTTAGGGGATCTCGCGCCCAATAGTAGGTGTGGTGCCTGATGCCCAAATAGGGTTATGGTAAAGTGATGAGGCACAAGGTGTACCTGAAACCAACTATGCCAAAGACACATAGTTGGGTGGAAAACTGGCGAGAATACCCCCTATATAGGGGAAACCCTCAGGAGGAAAAGGTAGCTCTTCCTTGTTGACAATGTGTGGAGTAGAAAATTTGGACTCTTCCGAAGACGTGACTGGAGCATCGCCTTCGAGTTCCATATCTGGGAATAAATGACGATGAATGGCAAAAGATGTACGAGGGGATAGTTCCAAGGGAACATCCGGTTGTTCGTACGAACTGTAAGGACACTGTGATGATATCACAATAGGGTCAAACAATGGATTCAGATGGTAGATAATCAATCCAAGCTAACCATCAGTGGTCGATGAGCTCTCAGGAGTTTGAACGGGATTGTTCAAGGATTCCAGGCTAAGATCAGTAGATGACCCAGTATCGAAAGTACGTGGAGGACAAGATGATGAAGGTTGAATGCTCAAAACAATTTCGATTTCAACACCTTGGTCCTCGAGTGCTTCTTGTAACTCAGGAAATGGCTCCTCAAATAACATTTTATACGGAGGAGAGGAACAGGAACTGGGTGAACCAGATGGTTCAGCCACGATGACCTTGTCTTAGTCAATAGAAAAATTAACTTCAAGGCTTTAAAATGTTTTTAAGGGAAACTCACGATTTGGTCTCAGAAAATACTAACAGGGTGGTTTTGGATTGTGGGCAATCAATTATTAAGACACATAAAAGAATGGTTATATTTCATTTTTTAAGAGTCAAGAAAGAAGCAAAGATGACTCTATCGCTTCTGATTGGAAACGAGCTCAAAAGGACAAGTGCTCAAATGATCTTTTAAGTTTAATGAGTAAAAAATCAAATGACTGCTTTGGATGATCTAGGTAAATAGGATTACCAGGAAACCATGTGTTAGAGCCTAGATTTACCTCAGGATGAGAAGGTAAGCTTCTAGGTCCACATCAAACCATGCTCAGCCTCGTAGCTAGCCCTACGAGGATAGGAGAAGGCTCTCTCCGGGTCAATCTTAGAAAAGGATAATCAATGGGGCTTGATATGACTGAAATAACAACTAATTTTAGGCTAGGTATGAAGTGCAATGATGTGATTTGAATTTTGGGGGTTTTGAGTTGGAAAATGGGAGAGGCAAATTTGGGTCTAGGGATGAGGCACAGTTTTTGTAGAGTTCTGATTGGGGCAAGGAAGGCAATTGTTTTGATGCTTTAGAATGAATAAATGGATGGATCAGACCGGTGAGGAGCCAAGGAGGGCAAGAGAGTCTCAAGAGTCCTCCTCAAACAGATGAAAACATTGAAAATTAAACAAAATTTCAAAGCAGAGCACAGCAGTTCAGTGAATTCTACTTTAATCACTCATTTGTTTAATTTCAGAAGCAAAGAGAAGGGAAAATGATACACATAAACATCAGTGAACTTACAATTACATGGAGAAAAAAACCATCAAAACACAGAGCCACATGGATCCCAACAAGTGCTGCAAAACCCTGGTCTTTCCTTTGCCAAAAATGCAGAGATAGAATGTACAATGTTGTGCCAAGAAATCCCAAGTGTCCAACCCTCTACTAAAATCCAACCCCTACACTATGAAATTCATAAAATATATACATTTTCTCATCCTTGTACTAAGGGATTGAGCTCAACCATTTTCTTCAAAATAGAATTAGTTACATTAAACTTGGGCCGAATTTTTGAAAATATGTGTTGAATATGAACTCGTATCTCCATAAACATAGAACCTATTACAAAAGAAAAATGGTTTTTGTAGAAAAGTTCATGTTTGAGAACAACCTCTCTCAAATTTGGGAAATTCGTTTCCCGTAGCTCGCAATCTGTTCCACAATATCATCTCTAGAACAGAAAATCATTAAAAATTTAAATCTGTTAAAATGAGTTGTAAAGATCTAGTCACATATCCCAATCCATGACATCCGTGAAAAAAATTAAAGAGGTGTTTGTTATATGGAAAGTGTTTAACAAAAATGTCCTTGCGTTTTGCAAAATTGCTTTCCATCCGTTGTAAAATGGCCCCGCACTAAAATGGCTAAAACAGTAAAAAAATGAAAAATTTGCTTTGTTTTAATGTAGGCTCCAAATATCACTGTATATCTCCCACATAGTAGCACCTGTGTATAAACTGAACAAAAACCTCTTTCACTTTTGAAAAATTCCTTACCATTATTTCATAAACTAATTTTGTACTAAACTTGTTATGGGAGTGTGATATGCCATTGGAAATATTTTTTCGAGCTTCTTCTGATGGACACACTTGTGACATGTTTTGTGCTGAACATCATGTGAAAAACATCTAACAAAACTAGACATAGTAAGAGCTCATGTTGATCCCTGGTGACAGGCTGCAAATACTGGAACTAACACCATGAACTGTAGAATACCTACCGCGAACCGAGAAGTACGAGGAGGCAATCTCCCCGAATGCTGTGTTTGATGTATCACATTTGCAAGGTGGCTGACTCAGATTCCTAAGGATAAAGGATTTCAGCCTAGAGGGGTCTCCCATTATATACTCGATGGTATGGGGAGCACAAATCTGTACTAGTTCTATCTAATGTTGAAGCTAATGACAGTTGCTAGGTTTAAAGACATCGGAACACGTCTCTAGCCTAGACCTTATAGATATGATCGTTAAGTGTCAAATGCACCTTAGGTTAATTGAATTCATTTTAGAGTTTATCTTGAGTTATGTTTTAGTTTTTAGGTCTTAGCGATGCGACTTGAAAAAACTTAAATGAAATTATATGAGACAAGACCCTTTCAATTCGATGAAATGCCTACACTAGAGAGGGTAGAAACTACTCAATCAAATGCAAACAACCAAGCAGTTAAAAGTGAAATGATCTTTCACTACCTTACTTTTTCGAAAAATAAACTAATGAAAAATGCATTCCAATTCCTAATTTCCTGAGAAGCACATATCTAATAGTCCTTTCAAAAGCAAAAAGAGTTATTTTCCTTTTTCAAATGTTAATGAAATTCTAGTCTTTTAGTGATGGAAGCTATCGTAGCACAATGATGCAACAAACTAGAATTTCATACTTTTTCATGAAACAACAAAATAAAATTTTCGCATACAACACTTCAATGAAATTTTTTTCGATACCATCAGCTCTTCAAGCAAATGAAAACATGAAAACAAAGGCTCATTCAGATTAATGAAGCACCAACTTTACCAACAACAAGACAAGCAATGTGATCCATGCCGGAAAAGAAAGTTTAGACAAGCAAATGAAAACTTTTCAAACTTGTGTAATAGAGGTCAAAGTCATAAAAGGACTGCAAGCGAAATGCAAGTAAACACACCTACAAACCAAATCACTGAGATCACAAATATCTAAATGGATGACAATCTAGATGCCCTAGTGTCATTGACCACCCAATGACTCAAGCAATCATGCAGAAAGATGATAAGCCAACAAGCAAACAAAACCAAATGAAAACAAGGTTTCTAGTTAGGGAGAAAATGGTGTAAAAGGCTTACGAGGTCAAAATCATAAGAGTAGAACACACTGGCCAAGATTGAGGACAAGCCCTAATCTTCACTTATAGGCATTGGCACAACTACCTAACATACAACAAGCGCTGGAGGCTAGTCAGCACAACATAGTCCAGAAGTATCCCACTTATGACAAAGAGATGTATTCCATTGTGGAGGCTTGCCAACAATGGAAGCATTATATTTTGGGGAAGGAAACGGTCATCCAGACAGATCACTAGCCCCTGCAGTTCATACAAACCCAAGGGAAATTGCAAAATGATCGCCATCAAAAGTGGTCCACATACTTGGAACAGTTCCATTTGAATATCAAGTATAAGAAGGGTAGCACTAATAATGTTGTAGATTTCCTTAGTTGACCACCGATCATGGCGTTAACCACTGTGCTCAACTCTTGTGGGCATGAGGCTTCTGGTTGGCCACTTCTCTACAAAAGTGACAGAAAATTTAGCCACACATACCAGACGCTCTTGGAGGGTCGGCATGTTTGAGATTTTCACCACCAGGATGCCCTGTTATGCCACCTGGGTCACCTTTGTGTTCCTTCAAGTGAGTGTGCCAAGATGATTTGGGAAGCACACTACAGTCGGGTTGCTAGGCATTTCAGGGTTGAGAAAATAGTGGTAGTATTGTAGAAGTATTTCTATTGGCCGAATCTTCGACAAGATGTTGGGAAGTACATCAGATCATGCAGTGCCTGTGCCATTTCCAAACCAACCATCAAGAAACAAGGTCTCTATACCCTGTTACCTACCCCTAGTCGACCTTGGGAATCCATCTCCATGGATTACATGTTGGGCCTTCCTTCTACTAAGCATTGAAACAACTGTGTTTTTTTGGTCGACGACAAGTTCTTGAAGATGGCCATTATGGTGGCCTGCAAGAAGAATATCACAACAAAAGCCACTACTAAACTCTTCTTTCAACGAGTGTGGGTACACTTTGGGATCCTCTAGTCTATCATCTCATATTGGGATAGCAGGTTCCTCAGTACATTTTGGTCCAGTCTCTAGTTGATGCTGGACACCAAACTCAATAATTCCACAACCTTCCATCCCCAAACTTATGGCCAAACAAAGGTTGTCAACAGGATGATCATACACATTTTGTGCAGCATCCACACACGTGGGATGAGAGCCTCCCCTATTTTTAGCGTAGATATAACCAGGATCTCCACAGCTCAACTAGTCACGACACTTTTCAAGTGGGCATGGGATTCCAACCACTATGTCCCATTGATGTAGCCATGTCATTTGTAGCTACTTAGGCAGATTCAGCTCATATCCAGTTTGAAACAGATAAGGCAAAAAACTTCATTGATCACATCCAAAATATTCTCCAGCAGGGTCATGACATTCTGGAGAAGTCAAATTCCAAGTACAAGTAGCGACATGATCAACATTGCGTGCCACACATGTTTTAGGTGGGCAACAAAGTCTGGTTGCATTTGCAAAAGGAACGCCTTACTGGACCCTATCGGAAACTCAGACTACTCTGATATGGTCCTTACACCATTACCAAGGCTATGGGAGACAATACATTTGAAATCAACATTCCCATATTCCTTGGCCTACACCCATTGTTCAATGTTGACTGCCTTCGACCATACTTTTCACCATTACTAGACACATCTGACCTTGTAGAACAACTCACACCCACAGAGTTAAATCTAGATTGCATGGAACATGCTGCAACTGATCGAATCATGGACACACAGATCAATCACACTCACCAATAGAACATCCAATTGTATTGCGTTGTCAAAGCAGGCCAACTCCTTCACTAGGGCAAGCGGCTCACCAGGGACCAAGTTCAGTAGAAGTTTCCTCATCTCATGGAGGAACTCAATGCAATGGGGACCGTTACTTCCTAAGGGGGAGGAATGATCTAGGTGGATATTGGTGGTCACTTACCAAGTCCACTTGGAACCCCACCATTGTTTCTTTCAGTTTTTTATTTTCCTTAATTGTAGCACAGTTTACTATTTTAAGCAGTTTTTTGGGTCCTGAACATTCGGAGCTATTTTGAGGCCCTAAATGAATTTTTTTTGGAAACCTGGGAAAAAAATGGGTCAATGGGCCATGTTTCTCTTCCCAAAGTGGTAATTCTCGGATAGATCTTTCTAGCGAGGTATTGTGCACATCAAACGGAGATCATATGCCAAAGTTATGACCCTGGGAAGTTGATGTACCAATTTACCCAAAACGGGGCCCATAGTTTGGCGCTTCATCTCCTAGGGTTAGGTTTTTGGATGTTTAGGGTTTTCTATTATTTCTAAACAATAAATAGGCCTTCGAGCCTCATTGTAAGATAGTTCAGAGGCATGTAGTCACCACATCTCTTCTCAGAGATAAGCTACCATCACCCTAGCTAGTTTATTTCCATTTCTATTTGTAAGCATATTTCAGTATTTTATAGTAATGAAATGAAGTATTATTTATGTTGCATCTTTGTATATATGGTTATATCTGTAATTTGTTGCATCCTTGTTAAACACGGATTAGTACTACTTTACGAAATGGGATGAAGCCATTGCCACTTTCTAGGCCGATGGAGAATCAACGTCATTATTCTTGTTCAATCACGGGATCTGTCATTTCAGCTTGCCCCGCACGATCATTAAAAACCATGGTTCTCACTTTTAGAATCACATGATGTCTAACTTAACATCGTTGATCAATTTTTGATAGGGAAAGTCTTCCTCCTACTACCCCAAGGTTAATGGCCAAGTGGAAGCTATTAATGGCGTCCTAAAAACCATGATCCGCCGATCAGTAGGTAACCATAAAACCCACTAGCACCATATGTTATATCCTGCATTGTGGGCCTACTGAACTTCAGCCAAAACTACTGTATACCTTACACCATTTCAACTCACGTATGGCCTGGAAGCAGTACTACCTATCGAGTACCAGATTCCTTCACCGAAACTCGTTGTTTAACTCTTTCTCGACACCACTGCCAAAGAAGAGTGCTTGTTATATCTCAATCGACTAGACGAGACCCGTCGATATGCCGCACTAGCAGTCGAAGCTCATAAGCATCGGGTCAAAGCCCAATATGAAAAAAATGTCAAGCCTCACTCTTACCAAGAGGGTGATCTTGTTTTACTCTATGATAAAAAACATGACCTCTTTGGGGCAGGAACACTACAAACATTATGGATCTGTGATGCAGGAAAGTGTTCCCTCCGCGAACAGAGGCAACCCCTCTAGCCCTAGAGTGGGTCTAGTCACAAACAAGGACAGATTGACAACAGCTTTCCTTAAACAGTCAAAGTTGGAGGCCTACCTCAACCAGTGGTCAATGGAGTTTCGTTGCGTTGCTCCATCTTTCGCTTCCTTCTCCTCAACGAGTGGTCAACCTGAAACAATGCAAAGGAAATACAACAAAGAATGTAACCGGAAACAACAATGAACTATTTATTCACAAAGTCAAGAAGTCATGAGCTATCAAGTACATTACATACAAGACATAGGAAAACATCATTGATTGCATTAATAATGAAATAAGAGTAAGCTTACAACCAAAGTCTTGACGTCGCAAGCCTTCTTAGAGGAATCCAGCCAGCATGTTCTTCAAGCATTCACTCTTTGAAGATGGATCTCCCAACATACAAAGGTCTCTCTCTCACTCGTAAGTTTTGCATGGAATCAAGGGCACTTCACAACCTTCCCCAAGCTATCAACACTCTCACACTTACCACACTCACACCAGCTATCTATCAAAGCACTAACAACACTGCTCAATCCGAGAATTTACCAACTAGCAACTAGCTTATCATATCAAAAGTGAGTGTTTAAATAGGAGAAGGAGCCTCCATGAAAGGTGGAAGAGAGAGCTTATCCCCAAGGAAGGTAGCAAAATTGATGGAATTGCCACACCAGGGAAGGAAGGGTGACACAAACAATGCCAACAACCAAGTCTGGAGTCATCCATAAGGCCAACTGTTGGAGCAAATTCGCCCAATATAGATCATCGTGGGTACATAATTGAGCTTCAGCGCTAACATCACTAGTGATCAGTGTAGCCAGTCAGATCATCGCCAAATATAACAAATAGCCCCGCGCTGGTGCATGAAATCGGACCATCGCAGGAATCAGATGAACTTCCATGCTGGCAGCATGGATGGACTATTCATGCACACATTTCAGTGCATATATTAAGACCATAGTCGCGATGAGGCAGATAACTTAGGAAAAGTTGGTCAATTGGCAGCATAAGAGAGCATTTGTTCAGCATGAGCATGTTTGACTTGGACACATGACACAGTAGATGGACTGGGAGTGAAGACAATGACAAATTACTGTGTAACAGATGCCCCCTAAAGCATGAAGCCCGAGAGAGTGGGAGGGGTGAAATGCTTTACAAAACTAGCTGAGCTGAAACACCATCTGGAAGAACCTGTAGGTGCAAGTACAATTGATATCTCTGATAGTGAACTACATGTAGTCTAGGCATGGACACAACCATCCAAAAGACATACGAACTAGGTCTATGGTATGGATGTAGCCATCCAGCTAATGAGACCATGATAATCATAAAGGTATGGTTGCAGCCGTCCATAAAGACTCAGGTATGGTCGCAACCATCCATCAATGAGTCATGCAATCAAGAACCAATCCACACAGCCTGAACATGTGTGATCTAAGTTCGGGGTCTTGAACCCAACCGATCATAGTACAAATTCTAACATGCAAATAGAGGTGTTGAAGTCGAGCATGATAGAAAATCGTTTGATTACCAATCGATGATGAAAACCATTAACAAGTGCTAGAGAAACCACCAATAATGCCAATGGTTCTCAAGGTACTGTCTAGTACAATCCACGAAGTGAGAAGAATGAGCTGAAGTCGAACACTCATGGAATCACCCAATCGGCGACCAATGATGTAAGTCGACCATCAAGCGCAAAGAACTTGCCATTGAGGCATGAAAGCTCCAAGGTACCAAAGGGATCTCTGGATCAATCTCTTGGATAATGAGCTAATGTCGACAGGAGACGTCCTATTGTAGGAGGGCCATAATGCTTCCCCCATCAACGACATGAGACAAGGAACAAGCGGTAGATGGTGAAATAGAGTATCAGAGGAAAAGGCAAGGATGTAAACTACAGAAGGATTATACTCTTGAACATGTCGGTGACACGACTCCGAAGGGTGGCAACATTCAGGTACCAAAGGATCAGAGGTTTAATGGAAACAACATGGATTGGATGGAATGAGGCTAAGTGACAACCCAAACCTGCGGAAGGCCAAATGACGATGTATGGACGTCCCAACCTAACAAGAAGCAGAAGTGTTGAAGTTTAAGAGTGACTAGCTGCCATAGATAATCAATGATGTTTTCCAAATTTTCCCCCACCATTGCTGGCGAGTACCCCAATTACTTTTGAAAACAAGCTTGAAGGGAATAGCATATTCTTGTGATATAAGTTCGACCTTCGGTCGAATCCAACCTAGTAATAGTTTAACAAGCCCCAGGGAGGAGAAGCTCGAGTCTCGTCATGGTGACGAGTCCAATGTTTTCAGGGTTTAATGAGTCCGACATAGGCAAAACTTAGAGTCTTTTTCATGTTTAAAGAGTTTGAAAAAGACACGGAAAAGAAAACTCTAGGGGGATCCTTTTTTGTAAATTTTTGTCTCTCGAGCCCGAAAAAGTATAAAATGATACTCAAAAGAACTGCTTGACCATTACAATCAAGGAGTACTTTTCGTGATTAGTGATCTCGACGTGAAAAAGTAGAAAAGCAATCGAAACCACATCATTTCATAACCAATTAACGAGCCTAAAACAACAAAGGCTCGGCAATCTTTCTCGTTTACACAGTCAAAAAATAGCTTAAAGTGGACTACCTTTTTAACCCTTGTTTCATTTTTTAACGAGCTTGACACAAGACAAGGAACTGTGCTCTAGGATCCATGTTTCATTTTTTAACGAGGTTGACACAGGAACAAACTATCCTTGGAAATCCTTGGTTCATTGGCCATATGAGAACATGGCTCCCAAGAGGTCTTCGCGGGATGGAAGGGACGCAATCTAGGAGGAATACATGCCATGAGGCACTTCTGACAGATTGGGTTCCAATGCCCCAAGTACATGATGTACGAGACCATCTGCATGATCATCAGTAGAGGCGGAGACAGAACGGGTAGCCACATAATTGACCTGTGGCAAAGAAGGTACTGCTTGCAAGAAAGAACCGATAGGGGATGATAGCTATGTAGGAGGCACTGAGGGACTAATGAACGATAATTGATTTATGGTCACCATTCTTCCATTGTGCGGAAAAAAACCACACGGAAAAGTGAAGAGACGAGGGCCCCCATGGCATAAACATAGTCATGGCCAAGGAGAAGACTGAAATCTAAACTAGCTTGGACAATCAGTACATCTATATAGATGGTTTTCCCTCCCAAAGTAACAGGGAACTTCGAAAGGATCCCTAATGGTTGACTGGTTCCTTCATCAAACGCTAAAAGATTCTGTACAACTGGCACAAGCTGTGAGGAGCCCAAAGCTTGCTAAGTAGAGGAAGGCATAAGACTGATAGATGCACCCTCATCCAAGACAGTGCCAGGTACTGTCTTATCATAGGCATGTACTGTAATCTGGAAAAGCACATGGGATGGAAGGTGAAATGCAGTCAAATGACTCAAGTCAAAGGAAACAACTGAACTACTTAGTGGGGGAATCGTATGATTACCCCCTGCTCTACAGGAACCGAAGAAGGACCCTCTTGACCAACGAAGATAGGAGGGTCGTTTTCGGACTTAGGAGAATTTGATGAGATGAGAATAACATGAGCATGATTCTCTTCTGAAACAGAGTGATCAACAGGTGGTGAACACAAGTCGACACTCTCTCCGACCAATGGTTGGTATGGAATAGGCTTAGCACAGCCAGGTTCGGAAAGAGGAGGATGGACAAGAGAAGAATCTAAGTCAATCTCTTTGTCAATGGGGAGGGGGTCTGAAAAGAGCCTCTGATAACCAATGGGAAGTTGGGGTGAAGAAGATGTAAGACTTTCCAAAACGGCGGAAGCTTTATCAATGAGCGGACAAAGTTGAAGGGGATGGTTGCCTTCACATAGCCTACAAGGGAATCGAATCTTCCCTTTCTTCTTACTATTGCCAGTTGATAGGGTAGCATCGCTATGAGCTTCAGAGGACGATGAGGGATGAGCTGGATCGTGAGACCATACTTCTAATATCCTAGGAATGGCAGGACAATCATGAAGAAGATGGTCACCCTTGCACAATTTACAAGGGAACTTAACCTTCCGTGTAGGAGCAGAAGATGGTCCAACCTGAGATGTACTCAGAGCAGTAGCTGCACAGGTGTCCTCGTATTTATTGGACTTCTTCTTCTTCTTCTTCTCTTGGTTACTAGATGTGAAACTCTCACCAAGTGAAGGAGGAGGGGAGGAGGAAGAAACAAGGGAAGAAGGCGTAGGCTCAACCTTGCAATCATCGTGCCATGGTTTAGACGAAGGATATGGTGGAATAGGAGTCATGACGCTCAAGACAACCGAGGTTGAAAACAACCATATGGGCAAACTAATGGTTAACCCAGGCAAAGACAATGTTGCCATATATGGAGCACCGGCATTTCCAAATGGAGGAAATAAACCAGGATTTCCATTTGGGGGAAGACCTTGACCGGTAGGCTCGGGGAATGTGGCCATCGAGGATGAGCCTAAAAAACACTCTTCTCACAACCAAGAACTCAAACTATTACCTGGAATATTTCGTGGGCAGTAAATTTTATGACACAGGAACAAAATTTAACCTTTTCATGTTTCAAGAGTTGAGAAAAGGATGAAAAGGTAACTCTATCTCTTTCGAGGTTTAATAAGCCTGAAAGGAAAAGTGCTCGGATGGACCTTTTCTTTTAGGGAGTCTAAAAAGGAATGAAAGTGACTACTCTGGAGAACTAGGCAAAAGGTTTACCAAACAAACCATAAAACTATATATACACCTTGGCAGTCATATGAAAACCAAGGACTTTCCGTACGACAGTCAATCTTCCTGAATGCTGTGTTCGGTGCGTTATGGTTTACAAGGCGGAAAACACACCTTCCTAGGGATAAAGTATGATAAACCTAGTGGGGTCTCCCAACATATACTCGATGGTACATGGGAGCACAATTCCGTGCTAGACCGCTATTATGTCACAGAAGGAGGAACCACCCAACCTTGAGTGAGAACAACAGTGACTAGGCTTAACGACGTCGGAGCATGTCTCTAGCCTAGACCTCTAAATGATGAGTGTGACGTTCCAATGCATTGTTAGATTTATTCAGTTCATTTTAAGGTTGATATTGAATTATGTTTCAGTTTTCAGGCCCTATCATATGTATTCAACAAACCCTAGGATGCAACTAGAATGAGTAAAGCATCTTCCATTTCAATGAACACCTACCTACAGAAGGGTAAAGAGATCATTCCCAAACCAAGAAAACTAGGACAAGCGAATGAAAACACTAAGAACCACAATGCATTAATACACTAATCTCATGATGCATCGGTACTACTAATGAAAGATGTAAAATTCGCTTTCCAATTTCTCAAACATGAAAATTCATAATGCAAATGTACTTTCACTTTCGTATGCTAAATGAATGCAAACTTTTGATTTTCTTGTTTTTTTTTTTTAATTTAAAGAGACAAACAAGCAAGTGTGAACTGATCGATCCAAACAATTGTAATCTATGCTAGGTAGCAAATAAATCGAATCAACATAAAAAATTGGTTCAATAATCGACACTAAAAATCAACCAGCAAGAAAACAAGTAGCGAAAGAGTCTCAAGCAAATAACAAGACGGTTATGGATGAACCTTGAATAGAAAAGTATCCCAAGCAAACGGTTTCTCGACAAAACTTCTAAAGGGCTAGGTCACATGATCTAAAAACACAAGACTCACTCAATGAAATCAAAGAGACAGTACCCTAACTAAAAGCAATTAAAACAAGCTAATGAGAGACAAGAAACAACAGGGGATAAGCAAGATTGATAAATTTAGGAGGTAAAGTTATAAAAACAAATTGACAGGAATCATCGCAAGCGTTACACTAACAACTAGAGATGTCATCGCTAAAAAAGGGACCATCGCTAGTGATGCACAGACAACTAGAAATGCCATCGCTAAAATAGGGACCATCGCTAGTGATGCACAAACAACTCGAGATGTCATCGCAAGTTTTACACTGACAACTAGAGATGGTCACGAAAATACACCTATTTTACGTGATGGTCTGATTTCAAGAGTCGTCGCGCGAATTAAACTAGCAGCTCGAGATCATCGTGGGTTCAAAGATATAAAGTGGCTATGACATCGCAACTGTACATGTCTTTTCCGTGATGATCCAATTTCAGGAGTCGTCTTGACTGTGTGATGTTATCTAGCGATGCACAGGATTTTACAAAAGAGTGATCGCGATGTTAGCATGACTGTTAGACTATGTTCCACGATGATGTAAAAACAATGGAAAATGAGACAAAAACTACCAAACCAGAACCAGCCAATCTAACAAACAACAAAGGGACCTCCCAGATCAATCCAGGTGACCCAGAAGATTGCTAATTAATCCCTAAAAACAAAGAGAGACAAAATTAAAAATCAAAACAAGAGCGAAGAGAAAAACATAGGATAGACTCCCCACTGGAGTCACCAATTTGTGATGCAAGAAAGTGTTCCCTCTACAGACAGAGGCAACCCCTTTAGTCCTAGAGTGGGTCTACTCACGAACAAGGACAGATCAACAATAGATTTCCTTAAAAAGTCAAAGTTGGAGGCCTACCTCAACCAGTGGTCGACGGAGTTCCGTTGTGTTGCTCCAACTTTCGCTTCCTTCTCCTCAACAAGTGGTCAACCTAAAACAATGCAAAGGAAATACAAAAAAGCACGTAATTAGAAACAACAATGAACTATTTACCCACAAATTCAAGAAGTCATGAGTTATCAAGTACATTACATACAAGACATAGGAAAACATCATTTATTGCATTAATAATGAAATAGGAGTAAGCTTACAACCAAAGTTTTGACGTCGCAAGCCTTCTCAGAGGAATCCAGCTAGCATGTTCTTCAAGCATTCTCTCTTTGAAGATGGATCTCCTAACATACAAAGGTCTCTCTCTCACTCATAAGTTTTGCATGGAATCAAGGCACTTCACAACCTTCCCAAGCTATCAACACTCGCACACTTACCACACTCACACCAGCTATCTATCAAAGCATTAACAACACTGCTCAATCCAAGAATTTACCAACTAGCAACTAGCTGATCATATCAAAAGTGAGTGTTTAAATAGGAGAAGGAGTCTCCATGAAAGGTGGAAGAGAGAGCTTATCCCCAAGGAAGGTAGCACAATTGACAGAACTGCCACACCAGGGAAGGAAGGGCGACAAAAACAATGCCAACAACCAGGTCTGGAGTCATCCAGAACGCCGACTATTGGAACAAATTCGCCCAATCTAGATCATCGCGGGTACATAACTCTGCTTCAGCGCTGACATCGCTAGTGATCAGTGTAGCTAGTCAGATCATCGCCAAATATAACAAATAGCCCCATGCTAGTGCATGAAATCAGACCATCGCAGGAATCAGATGTACTTCCACGTTGGCAGTGCGGATGGACTATTCATGCACACCTTTCAACGAGTATATTAATCCCATAGTCACGATGAGGTAGATAACTTAGGAAAAGTGGGTGAATTGGCAGCATAAGAGAGCATTTGTTCAGCATGAGCATGTTTGACTTGGACACATGACATAGTAGATGGATTAGGAGTGAAGGCAGTGACAAATTACTGTGTAACAGGATCAATCCATATGTCATCACTAAGGTCCTCTGAAAAGGTGCCTATGAAATTTAGGACTGCGAAGGAGTCTCACTCGTGGAGCCTTGAAACGATCTCTACCTGAAAAAGTATTATGCCTAGTATTGCACTAGCCATGTTCTTTGTAATTTTATGTATATATAAGTTTTGCTTCTTTTTGCTATGTCTACATTTTTTGGCATTTTTTTAGTATTTGTATCATACATGTTTCTCATTGCATAGATGCATTCATCACCCTTACCATACGTAGGATATGCAAATGGTGCCAATTGTCACACACAGAACATTGCATTAGTTGCTTGGGTCATTTACACACCTGAGTCGGAACTACTTTGCTCCGGGGGAGTCTTTCTTGGCACTGCCACCAACAACATTGCTTAGTATATGTTTGTAATTTCACTTCTCACTGAAGTGTCATCTCGAGACATCTCTAATCTAGTGGTAATGTTAGACTCTCAGCTTATCGTTATGCAAATGACTAACCACTATCACATTCACAATCCAATCTTGTTACGTCATTATTTAAGGGTACAACTCTGAAACGTCAATTTAATTTTATTACATATGAAAATATTCCTCGAGAATTTAATGCAGTTGCTGACTCATTAGAAAACTATGTATGAGATTGGCATATGTCTCATTTATTATAAATACATGCATGAAAGTAAATATTTACATAGTTAAAATTTTACGAAAACATTAAAAAACATTTACATAATAAAAATGTCGATA
>APFE030252761.1:48180-72060 GCA_000404065.3 Pinus taeda | reverse complement strand
ATATATATATCAACATTTTTATGATGTAAATGTTTTTTAATGTTTTCGTAAAATTTTAACTATGTAAATATTTACTTTCATGTATGTACACGTCTTTTCCGCAATGATCCAATTTCAAGAGTCTTCGCGACTGTGTGATGTTATCTAGCGATGCACAGGATTTTACAAAAGAGTGATCGCGATGTTAGAATGACTGTTAGACAATGTTCCACGATGATGTAAAAACAATGGCAAATGAGACAAAAACTACCAAACCAGAACCAGCCAATCTAACAGACAACAAAGGGACCTCCCAGATCAATCCAGGAGACCCAAAAGATTGCTAATTAATCCCTAAAAATAAAGAGAGACAAAATTAAAAATCAAAACAAGAGCGAAGAGAAAAACATAGGATAGACTCCCCAGTGGAGTCACCAATTTGTGATGCAAGAAAGTGTTCCCTCTGCGGACAGAGGCAACCCCTTTAGTCCTAGAGTGGGTCTACTCACAAACAAGGACAGATTGACAATAGATTTCCTTAAAAAGTCAAAGTTGGAGGCCTACCTCAACCGGTGGTCGACGGAGTTCTGTTGCGTTGCTCCAACTTTCGCTTCCTTCTCCTCAACGAGTGGTCAACCTGAAACAATGCAAAGGAAATACAAAAAAGCATGTAACCGGAAACAACAATGAACTATTTACTCGCAAATTCAAGAAGTCATGAGTTATCAAGTACATTACATACAAGACATAGGAAAACATCATTTATTGCATTAATAATGAAATAGGAGTAAGCTTACAACCAAAGTCTTGACGTCGCAAGCCTCCTCAGAGGAATCTAGCTAGCATGTTCTTCAAGAATTCTCTCTTTGAAGATGGATCTCCTAACATCCAAAGGTCTCTCTCTCACTCATAAGTTTTGCGTGGAATCAAGGCACTTCACAACCTTCCCAAGCTATCAACACTCTCACACTTACCACACTCACACCAACTATCTATCAAAGCACTAACAACACTGCTCAATCCAAGAATTTACCAACTAGCAACTAGCTGATCATATCAAAAGTGAGTGTTTAAATAGGAGAAAGAGCCTCCATGAAAGGTGGAAGAGAGAGCTTATCCCCAAGGAAGGTAGCACAATTGACAGAACTGCCACACCAAGGAAGGAAGGGAGACACAAACAATGCCAACAACCAGGTCTGGAGTCATCCAGAACGCCGACTATTGGAACAAATTCGCCCAATCTAGATCATCGCGGGTACATAACTGTGCTTTAGCACTGACATCGCTAGTGATCATTGTAGCTAGTCAGATCATCTCCAAATATAACAAATAGCCCCATGCTGGTACATGAAATCAGACCATCGCAGGAATCAGCTGTACTTCCACGTTGGTAGCGCAGATGAACTATTCATGCACATCTTTCAATGAGTATATTAATCCCATAGTCGCGATGAGGTAGATAACTTAGGAAAAGTGGGTGAATTGGCAGCATAAGAGAGCATTTGTTTAGCATGAGCATGTTTTACTTGGACACATGACATAGTATATGGATTAGGAGTGAAGGAAGTGACAAAGTACTGTGTAACAGGATCGATCCATATGTCATCACTAAGGTCCTCTGAAAAGGTGCCTATGAAATTTCGGACTGTGAAGGAGTCTCACTCGTGGAGCCTTGAAACGATCTCTACTTGAAAAAGTATTATGCCTAGTATTGCACTAGCCATGTTCTTTGTAATTTTATGTATATATAAGTTTTGCTTATTTTTGCTATGTCTACATTTTTTGGCATTTTTTTAGTATTTGTCTCATACATGTTTCTCATTTCATAGATGTATTCATCACCCTTACCATACGTAGGATATGAAAATGGTGCCAATCGTCACACACAGAACATTGCATTAGTTGCTTGGGTCATTTACACACCTAAGTCGGAACTACTTTGCTCGGGGGAGTCTTTCTTGGCACTGCCACCAACAACATTGCTTAGTATATGTCTGTAATTTCACTTCTCACTGAGGTGTCATCTCGAGACATCTCTAATCTGGTGGTAATGTTAGACTCTCAGCTTATCGTTATGAAAATGACTAACCACTATCACATTCACAATCCAATCTTGTTACATCATTATTTAAGGGTACAACTTTGAAACGTCAATTTGATTTTATTACATATGAAAATATTCCTCGAGAATTTAATGCAGTTGCTGACTCATTAGAAAACTATGTATGAGATTGGCATATGTCTCATTTATTATAAATACATGCATGAAAGTAAATATTTACATAGTTAAAATTTTACGAAAACATTAAAAAACATTTACATCATAAAAATGTCGATATATATATATATATATATATATATTAATATAAATATAATATAATATATATATATATATATCGAATCTAGTCATTTACATAAAAAAAATTCCCAAAACATAGGTGTTTTAAGTACAAAATGGCTCTACTAATCCTCGCTATAACACTCGCTGGCTACACCAAGCTACTGCTAAGATTCTACTGCTCATCAAAATTCAGAACAACTTTAACTAACCTCCTAAGAGGAACCATAAACTACTCAGGCACATTGAATGTGTGTCGCTGCATATGGGTGGGAATCTCCCTCATGGGAAGAGGAGGAACACCCATTCTCAGGCCTTCAAGGTTCCTCAGAACCTCATGGAGACTTTGCACATCATCTCCATTTTTGGCAACTGCCACTCCCATGCTAGCTCCAGTTAGTCGATCCCCCTACCTTGTATGGTGGGACATGTCTGCAGGTCGCACTAGTTCCACATATGTATCAATCAAATGCTTCATGTTAGTACTTGTTCATCCATCAAATAAAAATCATTACATAAACATTCAAAAGTAAAAAAATACTAAAAACCTTCTTACCTTGAGGCCCTTAATGTGTGCTAGGTGGTAGCATAAAATCTGGATCTCCTGTAAAGTCCATGCCTTCATGGGCATAGTCATCAATCATCAGAATCTTGTCGCTAAGCCACTCAAAGAAGTCGTCTTCGAAGAAATGTTGTAGTGGTCCCCCCTCCAGTACGAAGATCTAGTGAATCCCATCGCCCTTTCTTGGGCTCCCTGGGATCAACCTGACCCAAGCTCATTTGTGGCCTCATCACGGGCACTCTCTCAAGTAAGGACACAATGAGACTACCATACCCAAATTCCCAATGGGTATGAGTCTTATAGGCTATCAACTCTGCCTTCAACTAGCGAAGGATTTCCTCACACCAGTTGAATATCTGAGGTTGTAAGTAGTCAATAGCAAGTAAACAGTTGAGCCTTCATCGCTACATAAGGACTCTTGGACCCTGCCAAATGCATGATCATCCACAAAGTAGCCCTCATTGGCCTTGTCCTAATCCACTCAACGGGGGCCATTTTGCTCACTAAGCCATTGTCAAGTCTACAGTGAGTTTGGACCAACTCAAGGGTGGTCCATGGATCTATCTTGCCACTGGTCAATTTTGCTCGTGCACCTCTACATGACAAACCTATCAAAAAGTATGTATCATCTATGTCGATGAGAGCTTGGAATCCCCGATATGGAACACCCCTTAGTGTCCATCTAGCCATTGGATTATCCAACTTAGAAGTTATTCCTAATCCTTCATTAGGTCAAGCCTTGCATACTTCATCAAGCCACATCTTTGCAAAGAAATTTAGCATTTTGGGTCATTTAACATCTATAGTTCCTCACTATCATGAGCTCTTTACCTCCATGGACTCATGATGATGGCTCCAAACCTACAAAAAATCATCCAAAAATCAGTCAAAATGATGGATAAATCACAAAGAAATGATATGCTAGGGTTTGCAAATGTGCCCATCCTGCCTAATGGCCCCCTTAGGGTCCACAGGGCATGGTAACACACCCCTATAGGTCGTGAAGGCCATTTAATGCTCCTCTAGACCTAGTGGGGAACGTTATGCGCATGCAATCAACTAGGTCTTCCCCAAACTAAAAAATTCCACCCCTAATGCAGCTGAAAAAAAGGTAAAATAATGCAAAATTAAGGTCTGACCATCTACCTCGAACAAAGAGCACGTCAACTGGTCACCTGGATTGCTCACAATTTGTCGGGGAAGATATGCTCCTATTTCACTCCAGAACACTCTCACAGAACTCAAATGGTGAAAATGAAGGCTCCAAACCTTCTTATAGTCTCTCTGGAGGTATGAATCACCTTAGTTAGTCATTGAAATATAATTTTTTTATTTCCTAGGTTGTTTATCATACACCATTTCAATATACTGCTAATATTACTCATGTTTTGATGAAGGGGTTTCAGTGTTAAATTGCAGAATTGACCATGTTCGATTCACTATGAGCGCTTTATTTTATGGGATCTTTCCTCACCCTTGAATTGAAAAATCCCTGAGTTTTCATCATCAGGCTCATAAAAATCCTACGATGACGATATTAGCACTTTGTTTTTTGGGACTCTTTCTTGCTCTTAAATTGAAAAATCCCCGAGTTTTTCCCTTCTTCAGGCTCGTTAAATCTATGAAGAAGGCATGAGCAGTTCTTTTATCTCTTTTTCCTTGCTCACTAAACTAAAAAATGTACCTCAAGTTTTCTTCATTAGACTCGTTAAAATTTGATGAAGATCTAATGAGTTTGTCTTCATGTGAATCATTAAAATTTCACGAAGATATATCGAGTTTACTTCGTCCCCTCGTACTCGTAACAAAATGAGGAAAACATCTATTAAGGATAGGTTTATCACTTTATCCAGACTCAGTAGACTAATTTATGAAAAGGAAATATGTCGGGTATACTATTAAACCTTTTCTGCACCCGTTAACAACTATGATAAAGGGAACCCCCTAGAGTTTCTCTTTACGATCTATTCAGACTCTCTAAATATAAAAAGACCAACAATTTTACCTGTCTCGACTCATTAAATTTAATTAGATGGGGAAAATAAGATAATACAATTTCTTTTTGTCTGTATTTGGAAATATTTTTTGGTAGCAGTTGTTCCCTTGAACATGGCACTCCCTTATAAAAACCTCCTTTGTCGGACTCTCAAAAGAACCTTACCATCCTATGAGTTTAGTCTATATACTCTGATGTCCCTACATCCTTGTATCCTAACACTCTTTAGTGTTCATGAGTCTAGAGCTTCCTGTTTAAAACTTTGTGTCATGCCTTCTATTGTTCAAAGGATCCATTTATCCTCTATTTCCTATACCAACTGTCAATCATATACTTCCAAAATGCCCTCTGTTAATTTGACCCATTACTAAAAAATTATCTTCAAAAAACAATCATTCTTGTCCTATTTTCTGTCGACTATTGTAGGACACATTATTGCCTACCTTTCGATAAGTCTCTTCCTATCGACTTCAACTCTCTTTGTAGGAAGCAGATCCAGAAACATATCATTGCCTTGGAACTTGCAGACATCAGTGGAGGGTTACCTTGTGTTTGATTAATGGTTTTCATTATTGGCTCCTAGTTGAATGATTCTACGAGTGTTCAACGAAAAAAACATTATTCACACTCGCTTGATTATATTGTGCATCTTGGAGACCATCATAATTATCGGTGGCCCTCCTCGCATATGTTAATGATTTTCATTATTGACTAGTGATCAAATTATTTTGTACATGTTCGACTTCAATGCCTTTATTCACATGTGTCAAATTATTTTGTTAAGATGAAGCGGTGATCAAGACCTTGGGTCTTGGGTAGAGGCTCGTTAGGATGATCCTATTATGATAGAAGTTCCACATTGTGCCTATCAGTGGACATGATCATCATATATCTTTGTTGACAAATCACTCTAACATAGCTACTGAGCATGGGAATGCCCAACTCAAGACATGATTTTAGATTTTAACATATGTGGTTGTATCAAGATTCTCATAGTCCCGAAGCTCTGATCCTCTCTCTCTCTCTTTTCCAACACAACTATTTTAAAGTATTTTAGCCATCATCTTCATCTCTGATCTCACACTTTAGGGGGCATCTATTTTACAAGAAAATGACCTCCTCATCAACTTAGAGGAGAAAGGCAGTTTGATTGAAAGCTTGACCAAGTTCACAACGCTATTTGTTAGGGTAACACACTTGAGGAACTAGAAAAGAGATTTATAATACTCCTTAGCCATGAATCAAGGGCATTATTCCCTAGGTTAAATCTCTATGTTTCCTCAGGGGCAGCATTAGTAAGCTTTGGAGAGTTTTGAGAGGTCAAAGGAGTGGTTTGACTGAATAATGTTCCACTATTTACTCATATGTCAGCCTGAAAAGCAGGAAACATCCAGATTCGACATGTTTGAGGATATTTCTATTCCTAATGGAGTCTAATGAAATGGGAAAGAGAAATAAAGCATGGAAACATCCCATCTTTGTCCAAGGGGAACTCATGAAAGAATTGGCAAGGGTTAGCCTCTCAATCTATATATTTGAGGCTTGGGGCATTGTGAAATAGGTCAAAAGAATTAAAAGGATTTCCTATTTAATGTCGAAGCTTTGCATGAGACATTGGTTCACCAAGAGGTTATGAAGAGAGAGAGAGAGCGATGAACTAGAGGAGTAAGGGAAGTTTTATGCAACTGATGATTGTAATCACTCTTTCCTATCATTAATATAGAACTGAAGTTGTGTTGTCCACTCCATCATGTTGATGTTGTGATTTGTTTACATGTCGATTCAATACCATTGATTATAAGTAGCTTAGATATGTGTAGTTATATATCCATATGTATTGTTGTTTTGATTATCAAGGTTATATGTTGTAGTATTACTTCTCATATTTTCTATGTTCAGGTATTGATCTAGGAGCTAGTTGAGAGGTCTTCCACTCCACTACATTTGGTTCTCCAGTAACACTGCACCAACATCTGAGGTAAAACTCTTCCCTTCTAATTTGATTATCATTTAATTTATATGAATATTGTTGACAGTACTAGACCCACCAACATGTCAATGGATCTCCTCGGTAAGAAGTCCGAACTAGACCTCATACCATCTGCTGTAGGATTCCCAGCAGTGGGTCATACGGTATTGCCTTGACCACGATGGTGCGAAGAGGCAAGTAAGATGTCCCTATTGGTAGCAAGGGTGTGACATATGCAATAAGTCAAGGAAGGTGTGTGAGCGGTTCTAACACATGGGGGGTGATGTGAGTGCACCCCTTGAAAACCTATGAAAGCACTTAAGACAGGAACACACGAGCAAAGATGCAACACAAAATGGAAATTAAGTGAGCTAGCAATCCAAAGTGATGGTTAAAACAACAACATATTTCAGTAAGATTCAGACATACTTATATAGGAAATCCATATATGCATGTGTAAGAAAACATATATATATATATATATATATATATATATATATATATATTATATTATATTATATATATATTGATAGAGTAGACAAGTTAGCCAAAATACAATAACAACATATGCATGAATCGTGCTGGCTGTGTTATATTGAGAAGTGAAAGTTCTAGTCATACAATAAAACCATGACCAACCACTAGCTCTGACAGTGGAACATTACAGTCACTGCCGCCTGCTCCTCCAAAGAGATATTCTAGCTATGCATAGTGGAGAAACCAAGGCTTGTTATGATAAAGGTCCAAGATTTCTCTAAGATACTCCTATTGGAAGCTTGGCTGACCAAAAGCCTCTACAATGAGTTATGAGGAACTATATATAGCAAAGGGTGGGGTCATCCTTGAAATTCCTATTTGTGATTGTTCATCTATCCTCATGACTCTTCATGTACTCTATGACTGTTACATCCAACTATCGACACTTGAACTTCCACTTGACAAGATGTTACATACAATTTGCATATGTACCCATGTGAGACAAAATGGCTTGAGCAAGCCATGCAATAAATCACTAACACTATGACCATTGTGGTGAGACTAACCCTTCCACATCCTCATGATGGTCGAAGGTGGTGAATTGATGCCAAGCTTGGTCATCTGTGATGGTGTCCGTGTGCTCAATGGTGACATCTTGCTGAAAGAAACCTCTTGCCTCCATTGCATTCAGGTACACTAATATGGCCCCTCTACCTAACTTGTCTGATAATATGTGTATCACTATCTTGAGTGCAACAAGGCTAGCAGCATACTAATGCATATTGTCTGTGCCGATCTCCAAGCATGTGTCGATGGCCATGTGCATCAACTTGTCAGAATACATATTTAGCTCCACTTGGACTTTCTCATTGTATTTTCCTTGGTGAGTGTGCCAAAAGGGGGGAATCACATATGTGCACACAATGACATGCATGCTACTAAATTCCCTTGCATGCGATCAACAACACTGCTCACCTTGTTTGCTCTGTGCCAACTACTAAGATGGATTTATAACTTGTACATATGTAGTTTCATCTATTTATGAATGTTGCACCCCCTGTTGTACTTGTTCTTGTTGTAACTCATTCTCTCGTCTGTGCAGCTCCTGTTCTTCCTTAAGTTGTTGCTTCAACACATGCAATTCCTTTTCTATTTCTCTTTCTACCTTCACGCAATATTTGTGTCACGTCGTAACCTCATAGACTCAATTTCCAAAGCTTCTTTCATCATAAGTGGATTTGGAGCTCTGCTTTGAACTTGTAGCTCTACTCTGCCTCTATGTTGTCAACAACCTTCCTGTTGCATTCGTTGCATGTAGGACTACTACCTTCTACTTCTGCTGATGGTGTTAATCACTATGATGTCATTTCCATTCATCTTGAAATCCTTGTCCATGAATAACTTGATGTCTTCGTGGATAGGTAAATTCAAGGACACTTGATCAACAGCATCCCCAGTTGCACTCTTAACAGTGTCTTTGACTATGATCTCCCGGAAACCATTGTACCTATGTTTCTAGGAGGCAGACAACACTTGTGATACCTGGAGACATAGAAACACTCATGGCAAGTAATATCTAAGTTGAAAACCAAAACAAACTAGAGAACTGACATGCAAAATACCTATGTGACTTTTCGTGAAGATTGCGCAATTTTCACTAGGAGGCTGGGAGACTAACTTCCAAGATTGTGGACGATAGAACTCGGGCTATTGGGAGGCCGACTGACTAATGGAACTACACAATTGATAGTCCAACATGGCTTGTTGATGACTGAAACTACACAATGCATATTTTCAGTCAACAGTGACATGCAACCAGCAAACTGCATTGCACAGTTTTTGGGGTAGCAGGACACTGCCTCCAAGAATTGTGCAATGAAAGCTTGGAGGTCAGTGTTGGTCTATAATTGGATAATTTCTTGATGGAAGGAAGAGCCTTCGCTTTCTGAAATGTGCAGTGCTAGCTGGGAAAGGCACGGTCTGAGCCAAGGAAGCCCAAACTTGCTGATGGGTGACTAAAAACATGAGAAGTCTAAATGCATGATGAGATAAGTGAAAACAAGAGTGAATGATTATGCATGCAAATAGTAAGTGTCAGATTCATAAAACTGGACAATATGCATACAAATGGAGCAGGTTGTTGCAACTGCAACTGTCAGTGAAAAATAGTGTCATGCATGCGACAACAGTGAGATGCAAACGAAAACTGAAACGATGCTTGTACAAGCTAACATGCATGCAAACGACAAAAAGCATTCATAGAAATCAATCAGACAACACTCACACAATCCAAAACATAAAAAGAAAGAGAAACAATGCATATGATATGCGAAGTAGGTGTTGGCTTAGTGGGCCCTAACCTAGGTTCAGTGTTAAGTTAGCCAAACAAATCCATACACTACTGACCCTTTCGGCCTCAACCTGCAAAGCATGGACTGAAGCCTCACACGAAGCAGCATGGGGGGGTGTTGGAACCAAGTTCCTGCACCCAGAGATGCTAGTGATGTCATCTTATGCCCTAACTTTGCCTTTGCGTTAACCAATAATCCTCTTAGGGCTTATCAATATACTTCTCTTAATCAGCCTCTAGACCCTCGCGAAGGTCTACGACTGTCGTTCAGAGACCCTAACTAGGTGAATTAAACACTTACAGGCTTATGTAATTACTCTTACTTCTATGTTTACCCTGATCGGCTTAAGTATGTGATAACTTCAATATGCATTAATATGTTCTTCGCATAAATAGATATTATTACTTGTGTACATATAACAATGTATAACATATAAATTCATGTATCAATATAACATTAAATCATGAAACCATTATTCAGCATAACATAACCACATTTATTCATAACATAAGTAAATACATCAAACACAAATATTTCAAAGTAATCTTCTTTACTAGTACTTTAGATCTTCTTACAGACTTTAACTACCCTGTGCACTCAACTACAAGGGTCCATGCACTCAACTGAAAACTTCTACCTAGGCCTCTATACACATAGCTACAAAGCCTTTCTTCTACATCTAAAATTCTTCAAGCTTTTTGCTAATGACCCAGTAAATTCATCATCATCCAACTTAAACTACCTTAAACTCTTCTAAGACTCTCTGTTTTATACAATCCCATGGTCCGTGGACCATGGGTGGATCTTCTAAAGCCAACACAACTTACATAAAAGAATGGCGGAAACCCTTTACGACACTTTGCATCTACATGCTCTGCGACCACAAATTGCAGAGACTTTACACTTTACATACAAAAAATTGGGCTTTCTACCCCAAAACATGGGCTTTTAACCCCAAAATTGACCATAGGGGACCCTGTCCCAATAGGCCCCAATACAAATATGGTGACTCACCTCCAAGTCACTCTGCTAGCATGGAGATCTTGCTGTGAAGACCTCCCAACTCCAACTGTACCACTACAACTACAGTTGTACAATATGCAGCCACCTACTTGACCTACTCCACCAGCTGCTATGTTTTTGGTCTTGCACTATTTGCCTGGATCTTTTACTATGTTGTCTACAGGCTGGTCAACTTCTTCCCAATGGTGGCAAAGAGTACATTAGCCTCATCCAGCCAAGGTGCCAATCTGGCCTTGAGGAATGTCTCTTTTTACTGCACTACTTCCGCCTATTATTTTAGTTCCTTTGCCTCTTTCATCTTCACCAATCTCTGTGTGATGGAAATATTGTGTGCCATCGCTCTGGCTTTGTCATACTACTGGTGTAATTCCCTTGCCTCAATATTCAACCTTTGCAAGGTGAGATCTTCCTACAGAATTGTGAGGAGCTCCATCGATTGCTCAAAGAGCGTAGTGAATTCTACCACCACGGCATCTACTATAGAGACTGCATTCTTGATAGTTGCCTTGCACTATTCCCTGACCTCTTGTTGGGGGTGGGATCCCCCATGGGAAGTTTTGGGGCTTAGAGCCCAGTTTTTGGTCAAAAGTTGTAACCCCAATGTAAATACTCCGCATTTTGTGGGCGCGGAGCACGTAGCTTGTAAAAGAGTCATAGGGTTGTCCACCCTCAATTTTGTAATGTAATGATGGTTGTAGAGATCTACCCATGGTCCGTGGACCATGGGATTGTATAAATAGAGCAAGGTTCTAAGTAGTTAAGAGATCACTAAATAATGACAATAAGGATGAAGATTTGACCCATATCTGAAGTGTAAAGTCTAGTTTGGGTCGTAGAGTAGGAGAAGGCTCTGCAGCTAAGTGTGCAGAGGCCTAGTAGTCCGCAGCTGAGTGCGTAGACCCCTGTAGCTGAGTGCGCAGGGTGAGTCAAGTCTGTAACAGTTGGAAGTATTAATAAATAGAAGTTTCATATCTATTCTTTGTATTTATTTCCTCTTTTATGCATTGAATATACTGGGTATAAATTACACTTATATTGATTATATGATGCATGAATATATATGATTGTATTGATTAAGTGAATACAAGATATAATATCTGTTTACATGAAGTTGGCTAACATTTTTAAGAAGATAAGTAAGATTCACTGTGTACATTGGGGAAATAGTGCAATTCACTGCCATAACAGCGTGAAATCATCTCAGCCCCTGGTTAGGGCTGCACGAAAGGCAATTATAACAAATCACGAGGGTTTTGAGGGTTACAACAATGTGCGAAGTAACCTATGTGAAGATAAGCATAGTTGGACTAAATTGACACCTCATACATCTCAAGGGTGGGGAAACTTGGTTTGAGCATCCCCCCATACTACTTCGAGTGAGACTTCAGTCCGCGCTCCGCAGGCTAATGCTGAAAAGGCCAGTAGTGTAGGGATTTGTTTGGCTAAATAACTCTGAACCTAGGTTAGGACCCATCAAGCCAACAAGTGGTTCCATTGTTGGGACCAGAATCTGCATAGAGCTGTTGGATGTCGTATCATTGGAATCCAACTAAGAAAGAAATTGAAGGCTATTTGGACAGAAGAATTCACGAGTTCGCAGCACAGGAGAAAAAGAACCCGCAATTGTCAAAAGAAGAGTAGTTGGATTGCTACATATACATAGATATCCATGAAATCTTGTTCACGTCCTTCTCTACTGAGCTATATGAGTGGATCCCGAACCTAGCAGATATTCAAGGAAGGTGGAGACTTGATGATCCTATTGTGTGGACCCCAGAGTTAGCGCAAAGGTTGGAAGCATAGGAGGATAAGATCACGCGTATTTTTGATCATTAGATTGATCAGATTATAGGAGGATTCATTACTGAGTTCACGGTCGACACTTCAGTTAGCTACAGTGAGGTAGAGTGACGCTTTCTCAAAGGACCGAGAGGTAAGTACGTAAATTCATTGAATACTTCGATTAAAATGCTATTGTGTGAAAATAGGGTTATGTATATTCCTTGATGCTCAGGGCTACGCTAGGTGGAAAAGCTTATAGGAACGAAGGAAATAAGGGACCAAAAAGTAGCCCCTTGATTTCATCTCCGCGAGGGGATGAGGAAGAGCTCGCGAAGGTCTTGTCGCAAAGTGTGATCCATATGATCAGGCAATGAATTCCTTGAATACCACCTCCACCCACACCACCAATAGCTTTTGTTGGCTTGTTGGGGCCTGACCCAAGTTTTGAGTTAATTAGCTAAACAAATCCTTGCACTACTGGCCCTTTCAGCAACAGTCCATGTAGTGCGGACCGAGGTCTCAGCCAAAGTAGTATGGGAGGGTGCTAGAACCAAGTTTCCACACCCTTGAGATGTCTAAGAGGTTCAACTGGTCCCACTATTTGTCCCTACACACAGGTCACTTTGCGCACTTCCCTGTTCCTCACACCCTAATGCACTACCTTCGTGTAGCCCTAACTAGGGGTTGTGGAGCTTCCATGCTACTAGAGCCGCACTCTGCGCTACTTACCCAATATCTTACATATATTCCTATACCAATTAATTACCTTTGCGTACTTGGATGTCTTACGTTATAATTATTTATACAAAACATTCATATAAGTTCATGCAACAAATAAACAATATACTTGCAAATTATACCCAATCATATATTAAAACGGGAAAAGATGCACAGAAATATGGTAAAAATTTCTTTATTGATTCTTCCAATGGTTATAGACTTGACCTACCTTGTGCACTCAACTGTAGGGGTCTACGTACTTAGCTATGGACTACTAGGCCTCTACGTGCTCAGTTGTAGAGCCTTCCCCTACTTTATGACCCAAAGACACACTTTACACTGTTATTCAATCACTTAGACTTCTCATGCTCTTATTCTTTTTTTTCTACACTTAGAGCCTCACTCTATTTATATTATCCCATGGTCCACGAACCATGGGTAGGTATTATTAAGCCGAAATTACATTACAAAATGAGGGCAGAAAACCTTGTGACTCTATCATAATTTCGTGCTCTGCACCCAAAATTCATTGAGCTTTTACAAAAAGATTTGGTCAAAACTTGGGCTTTAAGCCCCAAAATGTGCCTTGGGCAGATTCCATGCCCAATAGGCCCCCAACACAAACATCGTGACTCACTCTCGAGTCACTTTGTCGGCACGGAGATCTTTGTGCGGAGTCCTTCCAACTCAGCTTGAACTGCTGCAAGGTCACTAGCGCACTGAGTTGTTGTCTACTGGATCTGCTACATGCGTTGTTCTAAGATCGTGGTGTTGGAAGTGCTTCTCTACATCTATGCCTGTATCCCCTACATGTGTGTGAGCTTGCCTTCAATTTCTGTTGTGATGGTGAAGCACTCATTTATCCAATGCTAAACGTGTGCCTTCAGGACTGCTTCCTTGTGTCGTTCCGCATTCACCTGTTCTTTGAGCACTTTGGCCTATTCCATCTGCATGAGCCTTTGAGTGAGGGCCACTGTCTACATAGTTCCTTTAACATTGTCATACATCTGTTGGAGTTCTCACGCCTTTATCTCTAAGCACTGGATATTGGGGTCCTTCTACAGATTTTTGAGGACCTCAAATGATTCTTCCAACATGCTGGTGTAGTCTCACACTGCACTGCCAATCTCGTCTAGTCCTGCTGTAATAGTGCTAGTGTGTTGTCCTCTGACTTTTGAAGGGATGGACCACTGTGCCTTTAACCGCAACTTGATGATCTGAAGGTTCAACTCCAAGTGAGCCTTTTGCATATCCTCCTGCGCCTCACGCACCCCTGTTTCTAACCTGTGGATGCGCGCCTCTGCTGGTCTGTCTGCTGGGATGGTCAGCTCTGGGATGCTTTGACAAGCTACATCTATTATGTGTACCAATTGTCGATTCTGTGACACTACTTAGTCATGCTGCAAGCTCAACTATTCCATATTGATTTTTTGCTCGTTGAGGACTTGTAGTGTGTGGCTCTCCCTAGCCCGATGTTCTATAGTTATCCCATCCTACAAAACGCATAAAGTCTCCCACGGGAGTGCAGCCATGTTGATGTTGAGACCCTTCAGAACGCTAGCCTTAGGCCCCTTGGCCTCATTTGTTGTCACTAGTGCCCCTTCTGGCAGCACTACTATATTCGTTACCAAAACGCACAACATCTGTTCTGCTACCATTATTACGACTACAAGGCTGGTTGAAAGGGTACCAGCCAGAGGAGGACACACCTACAACTCCTGCAGCTATGCTCTGAGGGTCCCCAACACAATCTGGTTCTCCTGCATGAAATTTTGGAGGGCCTTAGAGGTGACATCGTGGATTGTCTCATTGATGTCGTGTAGATCACCCTCAGTTAGTGTAATCGTGTTAATAGACAACTTTGATGCCTTGACCTTATTGTGTGGCCCTATCTACTCGGTTGGGTCTTGGCACTTCAACTATGTTAATGTGGTTTGTGGGTCCATGCCTCCCTCTTCTTCCTTTGCTTCCTACTCATGCGAAGGTGACATTTGGCCCTCGTGCTCCATTGCAGCTACCTGCTGCACTGCTGCTACTATTGTGAGCTTTTCCTATTCAATTCTTGTTTGAGTAGCATCTCTCGCCGCCCATGCTTCTGATGCCGCTACCTCCTTCCTTCTCTTTTCTACCAACTATGCAATGCGAAGTCTGGCCTCTTCTTTCTTCCTTTGTGCCTTTGACTTCTCTATCTCCGTGATGTTTGGAGTGCACCACTCTAGCAGCCATGTCTCCAATATGTTAAAGATGACATCGTCTATGGATACAAAGGGTATCTTTCTCCATTATTTGGTCAAGTCCTTGCATGCTCTGATGTATATGTTATGGGTGTTCACCTTAAATTCCAAAAAACTCTGTAGGTTGTTGTAGACAATGGGTGACAACCGTAGCTTGCAGTGGATCCCCATTCTAAGGTTCATCTCCATGAACACCCAGAGTATTTTACTGTCGTGGATCCTATTGGCATCCTTTATGGCCCAGAGTGAAGCGTACTTCACAGCCTCTAGCATATCCCTGTCAATTGTGGGGAATTTACTATCTTCCGACAATTCCCCTGCCACGAGCATTAAGGACAGTAGAAGCCACACATAGTGGAATGTTTTTGCCCTGTTCCTACGCTTCATGGAAATTCTCCAAGAATTCCTTGCAGAGGAACTTAGACCAGTTAAATTGGACCCTCTCCACACACTGTCCAACAAGTGCTACCACCGGTGTGGGTACCTAGTCAGTGCAGCACTTGCACATAACCTTACCAACCAGTATTTAGGTTGCCACTCTCACAGATTTATCGTTGATGCTAGATATGGCATAGCCCCTTTTCTTCTTTGCCAACTTGCATTTCTTCTGCATGGCCTCTGTGATGGCCATGTCACTTCTCTTCCCTTCTAAGATATATGTGGGGCCTCTCCTTTGCATAGAAGCTGAGAAATGCGGTAAATCAAGTCTATCGTGATGGGGATGGGCTCCTCTAGCCATAAACACCCATCATGCACCAGGCAGAGCAGTTGTCTGATGAAGAAAATTGTTATTAGGGTGTGGTGGGAATGCGGTACCGAGAGCAGGATAAGTAGCCTAACCTTTTCCACTCCATGCAACCACTTTCAAAACTCTAATTTTGTAACCCCTGCCACAGTGTTCTACTTGGGCTTCATGAGGTGCAAGGTCTCAAGGTAAGGGAACTTCTCATGGTCAGCGAGGTCCCAATATTCAAATTTTAAGCTTGGCACATGTCCTAGGTGTGTGCCCTAAAAAATAATGTTGTCTTGGAGGAGCAGGCTCTGGAGTGAGCTATTGGTCTTGTCAAGGTCCTTAGGAACTTTGGCCTTCCCTTTCCATGGGGGGACATAGGCGGGCAGATTTGTCGAGGGGTGTGCAGGCTCAGTTTCCTCCTCCATGCCTTCATCCTCATCCTCTTCGATGATAAGGTACTCTAGGTCTTCTTCCTCTTTGTCAGTCTCTATGGTAACGGCTTTCCCCTTGTCCTCCATTGACAAGCTGGTGCGCAGCGGGTTCCGCGGGGACACACGTACAAGAACCATCGCTTTTTTTATCCTTCTTTGGTCTTAGCGTGCATGGTGATTTCGGGATTTCTACCACAATCCCATTGCCTTTTGGAGCATACCCTATAGTTAGGGCCTACGCAGCCTATTCAGTGGTCATTTCTATTATTTCCATAACTTCCTCAGTTGTTGCGATTGCGTCTGTCCAGAAATATATCACTTGCGAACTCAGGTGCTCAATCAAGGCTCGGCACAAAACAAACAAGGCTCTACTCAATAGCTCAATTTGAAAATGACCAAGTGTTGCTTTTTGGTTAGCCCCTTGTAATTTATAGTGCTTTTTGAATTTGAATTCGACCATTCCCCCCAAATCTAGTTCGGTAATGCTCCCTTGGCGGCAGATTTTCCCAAATCTTGCCCATAAATTTCGTCTTAAATGCCTTCCACCCGCTCCATTTAGTCTCAAGTCGAGCATCCCATCATGAATAGTGACTTTCATGGTCACTTTCTGGCTAGCCCACATGGCAGCATAGCCCCCTGTGCATGGTCGTGGATGTTGTGACTCTTTGCTTCTACATGTAGCTCCCGACAAAATAGTTTATAGTCCACACTTCCTTTCAACTACCTAAAGTGCTAAGACTATACTTCCCTTGGCTAGTCAGGTGGTCGCACCACCTGTTTAAATTTTCATCCTGTCATCCATCATTTTTCTTGGAAAATACCCACCTTTTATTCTTACGGGCGGCATCGTGCACTTTATCATTTGCAATGTGCTACCCTGCTCGATTCTGTTAGTAATGTGCGGTCAAAGCCACAACATCAGATTGATCAATTCGTAGTGATATGCCTCAAACCTATCATCATGATCATGTGCATCATGCCTTATCACCCTAGTCTTTTTATCAAGAAAATGTTCCTTTATCTCATCCTCCAGCTTCTTGACTTCCACATCCACTAGAGCACTTTTCTTCCTTAATCGTAACCTTTCTTCTTCAAGTTCTTGGAGCCTAGAATTTCCCTGTTGGATTTCTTCTTCCAAGGTCCCACGAACCGTTGTATCTACAGGTGCTATCATGCATGATCTAAGCTTTCATGTAATATAGGGTTTACAACATTTTTGGTGCCTGTGTGCTCAGGTTCTTCCACGCAGTCCTAAGCCCATAGAACTGCTGGTACACACTGGTCTCAGTCAGTCCGCTTCACATTGTGGACTTTGTTCAGTGCTTTGTGTATTTTTTTAAAGGCTTCTTTTTGGATATCCTTCTGTGCACTTGGTTTTTACATACTTTATGGTCCCAACCAAAGGGGTCATTCACACCATTGCCTTACTCACACCTACTTATTGTTTGTGTGTCCTACTGGGAGGAATCTGTGCATTCATGCAGGTTTCATACCATATGCCTATATCCACCTGGATAGGAGGGTGCGTGGGTATTTTTTTCTGAAAATCTTGTATGTTAACCACATTGGAGGCTTCCCAAACTATGTGCACATCATTCTTCTACAGTCGCGCCAGTCCTAAAAAATTCTTTGGTGCGTACCCCACCATCTTGTGGGTGTAGCTTGCAGTACCCATTTCAGAGCATCGAAGTGCTACGATTCTGGCACTTCTCTTTCAAATATGTTCACAAAGTCATCCACCTCGCTTGACCCATCATATGTAGGCAGAGCTCTTACCTCTGTTGCTACGCAGTGCATTGATCTCATCATCATGTTATAGTTGAGCATGGTTACCTTGTGTAGCCAATTCTACCATCATTCTATCTCCTCATCAAAATCTAATGTGCAAGAGCTTTCACGCTCCGATGAGATTCAGCCATCGACGGTTGGATTTACCTAGTCTTCCTCCCACGCAATTATCTTGTAGATGCAGTCTAGATGGTTGTTGCTATCGTATTCACGCACTGGCTCCATGTGGCACGATCCTTATGCAGGGTCTAAAAGTAACACTACACATAGAGACTTTTTCTGAAATATCATCTTGTGCTTCTTTAGATTTATCACTCCATTCATGTTAGTAGCTCAATCTATTCCCAATAGCGTGGGGTAGGGATTGCTGTCATCAACATTCTCTATCACTTTGAAATCTGCTAGCGCGCTTGCTCCTTTAATATCTATTGTGATTTCCTACAATATCCCCATAGGTAGGATCTTTTGCTCATTCACCATTCACAATTGGATAGGAGACCATTGCAATATAGGCATACCCATGTGCTCCCATGTCTGCTTTGGTAGGATGTTCTCATCCAATCCTAGATCCAGAATCACTTGGTCCATCTCATATTCCCCAATCTGTGTGGTCAATCTCATCTCCCTTCCTGTTCACATCGTGTGCTTTCTAAGCTTCTAGACTACGTGCAGTTCTCCTGGTGCGATCCCATCACATCTAGTTATGAGTTCTTGCAGCCCCTTTACAGCCTTACTGTCACGCAACAGCTTCATGCATGTCTCCAAAAATTTAGTGAGCATCTATTGGTCCATTTCTAGCTCTAGTCTGTCTTTACTTCCTGAAGTGGAGGCATCAGCGAAGCTCCTTTTAGCTTCCATGAAGATCCCCTTCACACGCTCCAAATCAAATTCTGGTTCCTTTGTTGGAGCCTTGCAAACCTAGGTACTTTCTTCAGGTTGCTTGTCTTTGTCATCCCCTATCATAATTCCACTCCAAAACATGATATTTATGTTAGGGTATTCCTCACGTGGCTCATATCTCATCATTTGCAGGTTCTAAGTTGGGGGAGGTTGGAGTGCTCCTTTATCGCGCAACCTCACTATCAATGTGGTACAATCCTCCATCTCATGATCAAACAACATACAATACAAGCATGATGGCTACATTAGATTTGTACAATCATGGGAATAATGCCTTGGCCCTCCGCAATTGTAACATATTAGCTATTTTTGACCTCTTCCCTATCCCCCTCCACCTCAGCCTCATCCGTGCCCCTAAAATCCAGTGCGTGCCATTCCTACATTTTTATTAAGGGGTTGTGTTTCAACTTAAACTTTGTAGGTAGGAGTTCGATCCATCGTCAACTCATAACTTCTACGGGTGCTCTCATCATTTCCTACTGACCTACATAAATTACAGAACAACTGTTGTGAATTCTATGTCTACTTCTATAATAGATGGCAGTTATCTGTAGCATGCTTTCTTCCTATCTGACAAATCATGCACCATAGTGCAGGTGCTGCGCTTAGTCCTACTTGTGCCTCTGGTCTTAGTGGCATTGTCCGTCCTCCTACAAGGTAATTTGCGAACACCAAGTAGTGGTCCTTGTCATGCCCCTAACCCTTTCATTTTATGCATCGTACCTCATTGCGCATCTCTAGGCGGGTTGTCCTATCTTGTTTCAAGCTCTACATCTCAGGGCACAAGTTTTTAAACTACCCGTGAATATGCTGAACTCCCAGGATGGGATCTTGTATCAAGGTCTCATGCAATCTCATCACGACCTCCAAGGTCTCGGCCTGAGTGCTTAGCCTCTATTGCGACATCACCTTCCATAGATGCAACATTAATGATGCTACAAACCATTTGTGGTGTTGCCCATCTGTTAATGTCATGTTCACTTTGCGAATTGTGCACTTCAATATTTGATCCAACTCCCACGAGTTCACACCTAGTAGCATTTTGATTTCCTTGAATCCAATGATCATCTATGCCTCCAACTTTGACCTGCTAAATTATTTTTTTAGCATAGCTTGGATATCCATGATCCCCGCACTCGGATTCTCATTCGAATTCTTAATACTAGGTCAACACGTCATCCTGTAGAGCACTGACCAATGTTGCCTTCTTTATATTGTCACCCGTGACTCCTTGTGCTTCCCATATAGCTTTTATCATGAACCAAAACTAGTTCGGATCTTCATTTCCTACTCCCTTGAACACTGGTAGCTTTATCACGCTCGCCATACTACGCGGTGGTGGTGGAGGTGGTATCGGCGAAGACAGGGGTGAAGACAGTGAAACTAGCAGTGGTATGCATGGAATTATTTGTCTTATCAAATTTACCAGACTTCTTGGCAAGACCTTCACGAGCTCTTCTTGGCGAGACCTTCGTGAGACCCTACCGCAGAGGTGAAATCAAGGGGCTAGTTTATAGTTTTGTGCTACCTTTGTTTCTATAGATTCTCCCACTACGCATAGCCCCAAACATCAATTTATTCGCATAGCCTATTTTTCACACAGTAGCATTTTAATCCAAGTGTTCAAAGATTTAACGTACTTACCTCACAGTCCTTTTAGGAAGCATCGTTCTACCTCGCTATAAATGATTGAAGTATCTACCGCAAATTCAGTGATGAATCCTCCTATGATTCAATCAAGCCAGTTATCGACAGTGCATGTGATCTTATATTCTGATACTTCCAGTGCGCACACCAATTCTAGAGTCCACACAATAGGTCTGTCGAGTTTACACCTTCCTTGGCTATTTTCTAGCTTTTCTATCCACTCGTATAACTCAGTGGGGAATGATATGAAGAAAATTTCATGGATCTTTGTATATAAGTAGCAATCTAACCATTCTTCCTTTGATAGTTGCAGATTCCTATTTTCCTACACTGCGAATTCATGAATCTTCCTGTCCAACCAACCTTCAATTCCTTTCTTTGTCAAATTCTAGTGATACGACATCAGACATCTCTATGCAGATCTCAGTCCTGGCAACAGAACCATTTGTTGGCTTGTTGGGGCTTGACCCAGGTTCAAAGTTAATTAGCCAAACAAATCCATGTACTATTAGCCCTTTCGGCAACAGTCCATGGAGTGTGGACTGAGGTCTCACCCGAAGTAGTATGGGAGGGTGATAGAACCAGGTTTCCACACCCTTGAGATGTCTAAGAGGTTCGACTGGTCCCACTGTTTTTCCCTGCACACAGGTCACTTCGAACATTTCCTTGTTCCTCATACCCTGATACACTGCCTTAGCACAGCCCTAGTCAGGCGTTATGGAGCTTCTGCGCTACTAGATCCGTGCTCTATGTTACTTACTCGAGATATTACTTATCTTCCTATACCAGTTAATTACCTTCGTGTACTTGGATGTCTTACATTATAATTAATTATACAAAACAATCATATAAGTTCGCACAACAAATAAATAGTACACTTGCAAATTATACCCAATCATATATTAAAACAGGAAAAGATGCATAGAAATATGGTAAACGTCTCTTTATTGATTCTTCCAATCGTTATAGACTCGACCTGCCCTGCGCACTCAACTGCAGGGGTCCACACACTCAACTGCGGACTACTAGGCCTCTACGCACTCAGATATAGAGCCTTCCCCTACTCTATGACCCAAAGACACACTTTACACTATTACTCAATCACCTAGACTTCTCATGCTCTTATTCTTTCTTTTTTCTACACTTAGAGCCTTGATTTATTTATAAAATCCCATGGTCCATGGAACATGGGTAGGTCTTATTAAGCCAAGATTACATTACAAAATGAGGGAGGACAACCCTATGATTCTATAATAATTTTGTGCTCTATGCCCACAATTCGCAAAGCTTTTACAAAAAGATTTCATCAAAACTTGGGATTTAAGCCCCAAAATGTGCCTTGGGGGGATTCCATGCCCAACAGCTTCACCACCATCACCTCCATCTTCACCTTTACCACCTCCAACACCACCGCAATTCAATATGGCAAGCACAATGAAGTTGCATGTGTTCCAGGGATTGGGAAATGAGGATCCATACCAATTCTAGTTTGTGGTAAGGATTGTATGGGAAGCGTAAGGAGTTATAGATGACAATATAAAGTAAGCAACACTGGTTGGCACCAAGCAAGACCATGCATTGACCTGGTATATTAAGCACTCCAATGATAACCCAAACACGGGAATCACGGATATCGATGTAGTGCTAAACAAAGAATTTAGCAGGCTGAAGTGTGAAGCACAGTCGATCATTGGATTCAAAGAGATCACGATGCTACCAAGCGAGAATCCTTGGAAGCTGGATTAGAGGCTTAAATGTATGATCCACGAAGCTAATAAGAATCTGACAAAAGGAAAACATCGCGAGTGATTTGTGTCTTCTCTAATGCCACATTTAAGAACTGCGTATCGCAGTAAAAGATAACGACTCGGGGAGAGGCCTTAGAGATCATGATGAGGATGCATGAGACCCTGATGCAGGATCCCAACTTGGGAGATCAACAAATACACATGCAGCTGAAGAATTTATGCCTTGAGATGCAGAGTCTGAAACAGGATAGGACAGCTCGACCAGAAGTGCATGAAGAGGTATGGTGCATAAAATGCAAGGGTCAGGGTCACAACAAGGACCACTGCCCAATTTTCACAAATTACCTTGTAGGAGGAGGATCGATGCCCTTAAGACTGGATGTGCATGCAAGATGTAGCAAAAAACCTTCTTTGTTGTGTGTGATTGGTCAAATAGCTAGAAGACATGCCACATACAACTGCCATTTGTTATAGAAGTATATGCAAAATTCACAACAGTTGTTTTGTAAATTGTGTAGGTCGGTGGGGCATGATGAGCACACTTGTAGAAGCTATGAGTTTATGATGGATAGAACTCCCACCTACAGAGTTTAGGCCGAAATGCAGCCCCTAGACTAGAATGCAAGAATGATGCAAATAGGATTTCACAGGAGTGGACAAGGCCAAGGCAAAGGAGGACCTAGAAGAGGTAGTGGACAGTTGATATGTTACAATTGCAGAGTGCCAAGGCATTATGCCCATGATTGAACGAACCCAACATTTCTTTCGTGTTTGTATTGTACCTTGTTTGATCATGAGACAAAATATTGTCCTACACTGATAGCTAGGATATGCAACAAAGGAGTGCTACAGCCTCCCCCAACTCAGAACCTACAGATGATGAGGTCTGAGCCACATGAGCAAGATTCGAATGTCAACATTGTGCTGTGAAGTGGGATCGCGACACGAGCTGACAAAGGAAAACAACTAGAAGATAGTACTTGGGTTCACAAAGATTTGGCGAAAGAAGCAGAGTTTGTGTTGGAGAGGTAAATCCCCTCTACGGATAGAGGTGATCCCTACTAGCCCAGAACGGGTCTAGCAACAATCAAACAATCCTATCACGCAAGTTCCTAATTGAAAATAAAAGGTAGGTGATGAAGACCTACTTGAGATCCAACGCTTTAGTTTGTAGAAGAGACGTCGCCCACATTCCTTTGCCT
>APFE030252761.1:0-32722 GCA_000404065.3 Pinus taeda | reverse complement strand
TTCTCTCTCAACAATCCGGCAGCATAACCTCTCTTTCAGCTCTTACTATCATAAGCACTTTCTCCAAAAACTCTCTAGCTCATACTATCACTCTCACTAACTAGCCTGTTCAATGTGGGGAGACAGGCATTTGTAGATGAAGGAGAAGAGATATGCATTGTATGTGGACACCTTCTGAGATTTTGGCATTGTCCCAAAATAACCATTGAGCTGGGTTGTCTTGGATAGAAAAGACGACACCCAACTGCTTTTATGGGATTTTTCCTCAGAGAACTGGGTGAGTTTATGGAGGAAAAAACATTCCAGTGCGTGCTGGCCAAAAAACATGCCCAAATTGTGTGGCGCGGGCCGTGCTCTATGAAAGGGCGTCTATGGGCGTGCCCTCTTTGTAGGAACTGAGCCATGGGCGCGGGTTAGACACTATGGACCCGCGCTAATGAAAAAAGGGTATTTTCCAAGGTTAATCTTCAAAGGGTGTCTTCAGGGATATTGAAATTCATACTCAGGAGACCTCAATGCAAGTGTTTTCAAGTTGTGTCACGGGTCACAGGTCCGTAAATGTGTCCTCCAATGTGTGACAGCGGGGGGGTAACAAGGACGGTGACCAACGGTGACAAATTACTGCGTAACAGTACATGTTGGATATATGGTCTTTTATACATATTGTACGTGTCCATGATGGATATGTGTTGTTGTGTGCAGATGGTGCTCTACGCATGTTGGATATGCAGTGTTGTGTATAGATGACACTATGTACATGTTGGATATGTAGTGTTATGTACATATGGTGTTGCGTGCCTATTGTACATGTGGTTTTATGTACACATGGTGTGGTGTGCATGATTGTACAAGTTATGCTATGTGCATGTAGTTCTATGTACATGTTGTACAAGTGGCGTTGTGTGCAGGTAGTGTTGTGTACATGTCATGCATGTGGTGTTGTGTACATGTAGAGTCATGTACATGTGTACACATTGTATAGGTAGTACAATGTACATGTGGTAATGTGTACACATTGTGCAGGTAGTTCTATGTACATGTGATGCTATACACACATGGTGCAGATGGTGCTTTGTACATGTGGTACTGTGTACATGTCAGACATATGGTACTCGTATACTGGTGGTATTACGTGTATGCCATACATGAGGTGTTGTGGGCATGCAGTACTATGTATGTGAATTGTTTAGTGAAGGTATCGTGACATGTGTATTCCATGTGTTGTACTTTATGTAGTACATGTATTTTGTTGTGTTATACGCCAGGTGTAAGTATATGTAGTGTGTGGTGTTGTACATCGGGTATAGATGTGTGAGTTGTGTTGTATATCAGGTGTATGTGTATGAATTTGTGGTGTCGCACATTGTGTGTGGGTGCATGTCTTGTGATGTACATTGTGTGTGTATACGTGTTGTGTCGTGTTGTACACCAAACATAGGAGCATGTATGGTATTTTGTTATGAATTGGGTATAGGTGTATGTGTTGTATATCAGGTGTAGGTGCATGTATCGTATGGTGTTGTATGTCATGTGTGGTTGTATGTGTGTACTGCACACTGTGGGTTTTTGCACATGGTTGTTGAGAAGGCATTGGGTGTTGTCAGATGTGGTAGCCAGTCCAGAGTGCATATGGAATAAGGACAAAGGTAGAAGCTAAGGTTTGATTAAAGGATAAGTATCTCATTTCAATTTTATTATGCAAGTGATTTATGATTTTGTCCTACGATGATTACATGTGATCTATGATTTTGGTTTATGATGGTTACATGTGATTTATGATTTTGATCTATGATAGTTATGTTTTGAGCTAACATGATATGATATGTTTATACATGATGATTTGGTCAAATATGGTAGTTTGACTTGTTGTGACAGGAAGTGAGCACAATTGAAAATGTACCTTATTGACGGGCCACCAATGAGGTATGATTTGAAGTTATTTCCATTTATTTTGAATCAATGGAAATTATGTGCTTGGAACAAGAATGCATGAGCAAGCCTGGTTGAGTGGCTGAAATCAACTGCAAGAACTAGTAGCAACAACAAAGGAATTTAATAGGCAAAAATACGTTGGGAAAGCCTTCAAGAGTAGGGCCATTGTGGGACACTGGTGCCCTATAGTTTCCATTGATTTCCATGAGCATGCTATGATCGGTATGATGGTTTTGAGGTAGGGATATGCCTTGGTTTTTGTATCTTCTGATGTGTGGAAGCCTTGCCATGGGATGGACTGTGTAGAATGGGGATGCCAACAAAACTTGGGAGGTGAGTGACTGCATGGAAGGGTGTTGTAGCGGCTACAATCACCCTCCAAAATTGTTCCTTAGCTTCATTTTGGAGCCTCCCTACCAACCTCTCACGACAATATGTCTTGTCGTGTCAAGTACACAAGCTTAAGTGATTTTCTTGCAAAATGCTAGCTTGTGCATCAGAGCTTGTTGCATCCCACTCACATGTTGTTTCTCCGAACTTGTTCTAACTGCAAGCTTAGAAGCTCCCTCAAGAAATTGCATAATTCTATAGGGGAACCAACTTTCCCTCCAGAAATTGTGCAATTCTATCTGGCAGCCTGTTGGGCTCCAAAATTGCGCAAATTTGTCTGTCACTGTTCACTGGAAAAGTTGTGCAATTCCTCCCAGCAAGACTGATCAACCCAGAAATTGCACAATTTTGGGTAGCAATTAGCTTCTCTACCAAGAAATTACACAATCCCTCTTGGTATCTAGCCTAACTTCCTCCCAGAAATGTGCATTTTTTCCTCTCAGTTGAGTGGACTGTTGCATGTGCAGTTGGGTTGACCAGTTCTCCCCGGGGCTGAGCAAAACTAATTTGCATGCATGGACTACTTCTCCCAAGGAAACATGCAAATGCATCCCTTGATTCAGGGATCTATTTTTAGCAACTGGAGGTACATGCAATGATCATTTCATAAACCTCTTGCTAAGTGTCGCTTTTCCTAGATTTGTGGCATGCACGTCGTAACCTCGATTTCATCAAAACTCATCAACCAAACACTGCAAAGCTCATTCCTCACATCGACCTTGCAGCTATGACATCTCACATTGCATCTAGGAGTTTTTAGCACATTCAACTCAATTGTTTTGGGGTAAGCCTGCTTTTGATGTCTTGCGTTACGTTTCTATTGCTTTTTTTGTTTCTCTTCATTTGAGTGTTATTTGCTTGATTTTAGTGAGCGCTTTCTATAGTTTTGATGTATGTTAGCTTGTAGAAGCACCATTTATTTTTTCATTTGCATCTCACTACTATCACATGCATGACACTGTTTTGCACGAACGGTCATCATTGCAACAACTCGCTTCACACACATGAAAGCTTTCCCGCTTTCTGAATCCTGTACTTGTTGTTTGCATGTATGATAACTCACTCTTGCTTGTACTCCTCGCACCATGCATTCAAACTTCTCATGTTTTCAGTCACCCGTCAGCCGGATTGGGCTGCCTTGGCATGGAACGTGCCTTGCCCAGCTAGCACTCCACATTTCCATAAGCGAAGGCTCTCCCTTCCCTCTAGAAATTGTGAAAGTATGGCCCAGCACTGACCTCCAAGCTTCCATTCCAAAATTCTTGGAGGTAGTGTCCTGCTAGCCCCAGAAACTATGCAATGCAATTTGTTGGTTGCATGTCACTACTCATTGAAATTGCATAGTTTCAGTCCTAGTAGGCTAGGCCAGACTGTGCATTGCACAATTCTAGTAGTCGGTCAGCCTCCTGACAGCCTGAACTGTGCCTTGTGCAGTTTTGGTAGTCAGTCTCCTGAAATCCAAGTGGAAATTGCGCAACCTTCATTATCAGTCACATAGGTATCTTGCAAGTCAATTCTCAAGTTCATTTTCATTTTCGACTAACAGATTTCTTACCATGTCTCTAGGTACCATAGGTGTTCATCTACCTCTCAGAAGCACCAATACTTTCCAAGAGAGCAGAGTCGAAGACACCGTTCAGAGCACACTTGGGGATGCATTCGATCGAGTGTCTATGAATTTGCCTACCCATGAAGACATCTAGTTGTTTGTAGACAAGGACATCAAGGTAATATGGCAACAACATCACAACAAGCAACATCATTAGTAGCATCACAACAAGCAACACCATCAACAGTAGCTGAAGGCATCATACCTACATGCAACAAATGCAAGAGGAAGGTTGTTGACAACACAGAGGCAGAACAAAGTTGCAAGCTCAAGAAGATCCACTTATGATGAAAGCAACTTTGGGGACCTTGGTTATGAGGTGATAGAGTGACACAAATATCGTGCGAAGGTAGAGAAAGGAAGAGAGAAGGAGTTTCATGTGTTGAAGCAGTAACTTGAGGAAGAACAAGAGCTGCATAGATGAGAGAATGAGTTTCATCATGAACAAGTACAACAAGGGGCACAACATGCACAGATGGGTGAAACTGCACCCGTACAAGTTATAGTTTCATCCCAGCAGCTAGCATGGAACACACAATGTGAGCAGTGTTTTTGATCGCATGCAATGGAATTCAGCAACATGCATGTCATTGTACGCACACATGTGATCCACCCATTTGGTACACTCACTAAGGTGAATACAAGCAGAAAGTCTGATTGGGTATGAACATGCAATTTGACAGTTGGTGCACATGACTACCAGCACACACTTGAAGATCAACATGGACACTATGCATCAATGTGTTGTTGGTTTGACTTCACCCAAGAAGACCATGCACATGCTATCAGACGAGTTTGACAGAGGAGCCATATTAGTGTACCCAGATGCAATGGAGGCAAGAGTTCACTTCAGTAAGATGTTACCCTTGAGCACATGTACACCATCATGGATGACCAAGCTTGGCATCAGTTCACCACCATCAACCATCACAAGGATGTCAAAGTGTTGGTTTCACCACAACAGTCCGAGTGTTAGTCTTGCATGGCTTTCTCAAGCTGTTTTGTCTCACTTGGGTTCATGTGCATTGTAATGTAATGTCTTGTTAGGTGTAAGTTCAAGTGTCGATAGTTAGATGTTATAATCGTAGAGTAGATGAAGAGTCATGAGGGTAGATGAATTATCAGAAAGGGGAATGTCAAGGGCCACCCAACCCATTGCTACAAATAGTCCTTCATAACTCATTGTAGAGGCTTTTGGTCAGCCAAGCTTCTGATAAGACTATCTTAGAGAGAGCTTGGATAGTATTGTAACGCGCCTAAGATTCTCCACTGCGCAGAGCTAGTATGTCTCTTTGGATGAGTAGGCAGTTGTAGCTGTAACATTCTGCTATCGGAACTAATGGCTGGACATAGATGTATTGTATGACTAGAACTTACACTTATTAATATAACAGAGCCAACACATTTCATGCATATGTCATATTGTATTCCAGCTAGCTTGTTTACTCTAAATGGTATATGTATATGTTTGCTTACGCATGCGTGTATGGACTACTCCTTATAAGTATGTACGAATCTTATTGAAATGTGTTGATTGGTTTAACCATCACTTTGGATTGTTAGCTAACTTTCTTTCCAGTTTGTGATGCATCTTCACTCATGTTTTCCCTTCCAAGCCATGTGCTATCATAGGTTTCCAAGGGGTGCACTCACCCAATTCTGTGTGTGTTAGAACTGTTCATGCCTCTTCCTTGTCTCACCATAGTTGTCACACCGTTGCTACCAACAGGGAAATCTTACATTTCTCTTTGCGAAATCACGGTCAAGGCATTACCGTACGACCCACTGCTTGGACTCCTATGCCAAATGGTCTGAGGTCTAATTGGGACTTCTTACCGGGGAGATCTCTTGACATGTTGGCAAGTCTAGCACTGTCAACATTTATGGCACTAGAAGGAGGGCTAGATGACAAGCTGTGCCCTCTCATCCTATTTTGAACCTTTCCATATCTATCATGGAGTCCTTCACTATCCTCCCTCCACGATGTTTTTCGCATGCCGAATCTGTCGCCATCACAAGGGAGTTCTTTGATATCTTGTCTACATTCACATATGATGGTGAAGGCGAAGTGGCCTGGCTTGAGTTCTTACATGACTTCCTTGCCTTGCTTCACGAGGATGATGGATGTTCTAACGAACAAGCATGTTTTTTGCTTGCATACACACTTTGTGAATATCCACATTGCTGGCTGTGCAGCCTATCGACTGATAGTGTGCACTCACTTGAGCACTTTTGTGATGTCATTGAAGATAATTTCTATCATTTTGATCTAGAATATCTTGACCAAAAACTGTTACAACAACGGAAGGCTCCACATTAATCACTTATGGATTTTTCGCAACGCTTCCATGATTTGCAGTTTCAAGCTCCAAAGATCCAAATTAAATTTCCTTATCTTTGGGATAGATTCGAGTACTGTCTTAACAAGTCAATCCATCCCAAGAAGAAGTTCATGCTCAAACCCTCCTCAGCATACTTTGGTTATGGAGCTGCACAATCACAAATGGATATGGTCGCTGTCACAAGTGAATTTTCGCTGTCCCCTCGTCAAACAAATTCACTATCACATAGTGATATGGGAGAGCATGAGCACACATTTGTTGAACTGTCACATCTTCCCAATATCGCTCCTTCAAATTTTCATGCAGACTTGGTTGCGAGTCCCATACCTCGTCACATGTATTTTGTACCTCAACCTCCGTCTTCATATTTTGATCATCCTCTGGATGACACTGTCTTGTGCTCTTCCATTCCAGACTCTACACTTGTTTTGAACGAGGATCGATCTAACAATAGAGTTGGTGTTGCACAACCAACATGTGTTGGCATTCATGAAGAGCATGACGAGGAGCTTGAACATCCATTGGCAATAAGGGGTCATCCCTGTTTATCTGTACCTCCTCTGTTTTTTCTTGACATAATTGATGATCCCGCCATCCCTAATTTTTCATGTGCATATCCATCCATGGATGCACCCTTTGTTGATCATTTGTATGACACACCGAATATAATTCCATCATCTAACAACGGAGAGGACCAATCATTCATTGAAAATTCACTTGATCTTTCATCTCCTTTCTCCAGAAACACAGAGGGTGAACATCCTTTCTTCTCATCTACTCCTCTGTGTGATTCATCAAATCATGAGGATGTCGAACAACATCCTGAGTTTTCTGATCTTGGCTGTCGTGATCTCTTTACCTCATCATTTGATCACAATGTTGGTTCACTCATTGTTAATCTGTCTAAGCCAATGGTCCACGATGATCTATCTGTCGACGAAGTCGAAACCCCCCAGACTGTCAAGGCACTTCAGCCCAAGCTGATGGTTATATCAGGCCCTCACTGTCTTGAGGTTGGTCTCACTTCCGATCAGGAAATTGTTCAAACACTGAGGCTCCTCATCACTCATTTGTATGCACTGAAGAACAATCCAACACTTATATTTCACTTCCTCCACTCAAACTACACAATCCCATCGCTCATGCATTGGAGGAATCTTACATAGCAAGCACACATGCACAATGTAAGTGGTCTACCTTCCTCACATTTGCTTTCATGTCACAATTAAGGAAATGCATACACTCAACATATGTACACAGTGTAGCATGGCACCATGGCAAGTCCAAAGAGTGCATGTCATGATCTTTCACTCATTTTTGTTCTGTGGATGCTTGTAAGCTCGGAGTGTGTATATTTTCATTGTTGTATCTTTAACATATGATGGTTTACACAACTGTGTTGTTCGTGAACCATGCCTTCACCAACATGGGTCAACCAATGTGTCGGTGGCTGCATTGGAAGTGTCACTTCACATGATCAGGCCCACACACCGCTAGTTTAGGAGTAGGAGTAGTGTTTTCATCAGTTTGTTTTCTTTCATGCTTGTTTACTCCATTTCTTTTCTTTGCTTGTTTGTTTGCTTGCTTGTTTTCTTACTCATTTTTCTTTCGCATATACTTATGCTTCTTCTATGCTTTGTTGTTTGTTTTCTTGTTTTTGTTCGTAGGTTAGTTTCGCATGAAACCATGCATGACTCTTGAAACAAGATGGGTAAAAGTACAAGAGGCCTTATACAACTATCACTACTTGGTTATATGTCATATTGCCTCTGCATGAATAACTTGTTACTTTTAGTCCAGATACGTCAATGGAAAATAGGCACAGTCCGAAGTGAACCTTGGTGAAAACACAATGCTTGCGTGCTAACTAGTGTCACCTACTCTATTCGGTTGTTTTTAGGTTAACCCTTCGTAGCTCGGTCAAGTAGAGTAAGGTGAGGGAAAAAACCTTAACAAGCATGTTAGAGGTATACAAAAACTACTTCTCTAAAGGAACAACCTCTTCCGCTCTCAATAAGTCGGGATCCTTCTTCCACTTCTGAAATGAATAAGTGATATGCACATTTATGGAAAATGAAAAAATGAAAAGAGAAATATTTCCAAATGAAAAATGAATAAGGAAAAAGAGGAGATAGGCTTCCTATGTAGAGAGGTGATGCAAGTAACTCCGCCGGGGTACTGTCTAGGCTTGCTGGTAGTGGAGCGATGCTTATGTTATTGCGTGACTCCGTCGGGGTACTGTACAGGTTTGTTGGCAGTGGAGCAACACTAGAGATGAAACTAAGACTCTGACGAATATACTACTTGTGCACCAATATACCCCTCAACCCCAATCGAAAAAACCATTTTTCCTTGGCTTGGAATGTGTGTCAATCGAACAAGAGCTTTGTAGATACCACATATTACAATCAAGCAAGTGTGAAAACCAAGACAAACTGAGAACTAAACTATATTTCCAGAGGTGTTAGACTTTCTTTTTATGAACAAGGTCCATTCAGAGAGCTGGATTTCTACTAGTGTATCACCAAGTGATATAGCAGCTACAACCACCCTCCAAAATTTTACCTTAGCTTCATTTTGGAGCCTCCCTACCAACCTTTCACAGCAGCATGTCTTGCTGTGTCAAGTACACAAGCTTCAGTGATTTTCTTGTAGAATGCCAGCTTGTGCATCAGATCTTGTTACATCCCCCTCACAGTCAGTTTCTTCGGACTTGGTCCAGCTGTAGGCTGAGCATCTCCCTCAAGAAATTGCCCAATTCTGGAGGGGAACCAACCTTCCCTCCAGAAATTACTCAATTATGTCTAGAAACCTGTCGCGCTCCAGAATTGTGCAAATCTGCCTATCACTATTCACTAGAAAAATTGTGCAATTCCTCTGAGTAAGACTGCTCAACTCAAAAATTGTGCAATTTTGGGTAGTAGTAAGTTGCTTTGCTCAGAAATTGTGGAATCCCTCTAGGAAGCCAACCCAGCTCCCTCCCAAAAATGTGCATTTTTTCCCCTCAATTGAGCAGACTATTGCATGTGCAGTTGGGTTTACCAATTCCCTCAGGGGTCAAGAAAAATTGATTTACATGCATGGACTAGTTCTCCTAGGGCAACATGCAAAGGCATCCCTTTATTCAGGGATCTATTTTTAGCAGTTAGAGGTTACATGCAAGGATCATTTTAGAAACCTCCCAACAAGTGTCACTTTTCCTATATTTGCGGCATGTGCGTTGCAACCTCTATTTCATCAAAACTAATCAACCAGACACTGTAGAGCTCATTCTTCACATCAACCTTGCAACTTTGAAATTCGAAATTGCATCTAGGAGTCGTCGGCACATTCAACTCGACTTTTTTGGGGTGAGCCTGCTTTTTCATGTCTTGCGTCGAGTTTCTGTCACTTTTTGTGTTTCACTTCGTGTGAGTGTTGTCTACTTGATTTCAGTGATCGATTGTTTTCGTTTTGATGTATGTGAGCTTGTAGAAGCACCGTTTCAGTTTTCGTTCACATCTCACTGTTGTCACATGCATGACATTGTTTTACATGAATGGTCGTCGTTGCAGTGACTCACTTCACATGCATGCATGCTTTCCCATTTTTTGAATCATGTACTTTCTGTTTGCATGTATGATTGTTCATTCTTGTTTGTGCTCATCTCACCATGCATTCAGAATTCTCATGTTTTTATTCACTCGTTGGCCCAACTGGGCTAACTTGGCCCAGACTGTGCTTTTCCCGACTAGCACTATGCACTTTCGAAAGAGAAGGCTCTCCCTTCCCTCCAGAAATTGTGCAAGTTTAGCCCAACACTGATCTCCAGGCTTGCATTGCGAAATTCTTGGAGGCCGTGTCCTGCTTGCCCCAGAAATAACGCAATGGAGTTTGCTGGTTGCATGTCACTACTAACTGAAATTGTGCTTTGTGCAGATTCAGTCCTCAGCAAGCTAGGTTGGACTATGCATTGCACAGTTCCAGTAGTCAGTCAGCCTCCTAACAGCTTGGACTGTGAATTACGCAGTTTTGGCAGTGAGTCTTTTGACCTCACGTCGGAAATTGCACAACCTTCATGATTAGTTACACATGTATGCTATAAGTCAGTTCTCAAGTTCATTTTGGTTTTCAACTCATAGATTGCTTGCCATGAGTGTTACCATGTATCCAGATATCATAGGTGTTCATCTACCTCTCAGTAGCACTAATGGTTTCCAGGAGAGCAAAGTTGAAGACATCGTTCAGAGCACACTTGGGGATGCAATCGATCGAATGTCTATGAACTTGCCTACCCTCGAAGACATCAAGTTGTTTGTAGACAAGGACATCAAGTTAAGATGGTAGTAGTATCACAACAAGTAGCACCATCATCAACAACTGAAGGAAGTATACCTGCATGTAACAAATGCAAGAGAAAGGTTGTTAAGACAATAGAGGTTGCACAAAGTTGGAAGCTAAAGCAGATCCACTTGTGATGAAAGAAACTTTGGGGAAAGAGGTTATGAGGTGACAACACGACACGAAGATCTTGTGAAGGAAAAGAAAGGAATAGAGAAGGAGTTGCATGTGCTTAAGCAACAACTCAAGGAAGAACAAGAGCTGCATAGATGAGAGAATGAGTTGTAGCAGGAACGGGTACAATAGTGGGCACAACATCCACAGACAGATGAAACTATGCCCATACAAGTTATAGATTCATCCCAACAACTAGCATGGACCAGACAAGGTGAGTAGTGTTGTTGATCGCATGCAAGGGAATTCAACAGCATGCATGTCATTGTGTGCATGCATGCGATCCAACCATCTGGCACAATCACTGAGGGGAAGACAAGAAGCAAGTCCGACTAGGGCTGGACGTGCAGTTTGACTATTGGTGCACATCACCACCAACACACACTTGAAGATCAACACAGACACTATGCATCAGTGTGTTGTCGGTTTAGTCACACCCAAGAATAGCATGCACATGCTATTAGATGAGTTGGATAGAGGAGTGATATCAGTGTACTCAGATGCAACAGAGGCAAGAGTTCACTTCAACAAGATGTCACCATTGAGCACACAGACACCATCATGGACGACCAAGCTTGGCATCAGTTTGCCACCATCGACCATCACAAGGATGTCAAAGAGTTGGTCTCACCACAACAATCTGAGTGTTAGTGATGTCTTGAATGGCTTGCTCAAGCCATTTTGTCTCACATGGGTACACCTACATTGTAATGTAACATCTTATCAAGTGTAAGTTCAAGTGTCAATAGTTGGATGCAACAGTAATAGAGTAGATGAAGAGTCATGAGGGTAGATGAACTATCACAAAGGGGAATGTCAAGGGCCACCCCACCCTTTACTATAAATAGTCCCTCATAACTCATTGTAGATGCTTTTGGTCAGCTAAGCTTCTGATAAGACTATCTTAGAGAGAGCTTGGACAGTATTGTAACACGCCTTGGTTTCTCCACTACACAGAGCTAGTATATCTCTTTGGACGAGCAAGTTGTTGTGGCTATAACGTTCCACTATCGGAACTAGTGGTTGGACATATATGTATTGTATGACTAGAACTTACACTTCTTAATATAACAAAACCAACAAGTTTCATGGATATGTCATATTGTATTCTAGCTATCTTGTTTACTCTAAATGGTATATGTATTTATTTTCTTACACATGCATGTATGGACTATTCTGTATAAATATGTATGAATCTTACTGAAATGTGTTGATTGGTTTAACCATCACTTTGGATGCATCTTCGCTCATGTGTTCCCTTCCAAGCTGTGTGCTATGACAAGTTTCCAAGGGGTGCACTCACCCAACTCTCCATGTGTTAGAACTATTCATGCACCTTCCTTGTCTTGTCATAGCTATCACACACTTGCTACCAACAGGGACATCTTACTTGCCTCTATGTGAAATCGTGGTCAAGGAATTACCATACGACCCACTGCTCGGACTCCTACACCAAACGGTTTGAGGTCTAATTAGGAATTCTTACCGAGGAGATCCCCTGACATGTTGGCGGGTTCAGAACCATCAACAAAGGGGTAACCAGAGTGTTCGAGGGGATGCCTAGAAGAGAAGGGAAGGTGAGGTATGGATTTGTTTTGGTTATTAGCATTTCCAAATGGACTTAGATGCACATTGGTAGCACACCCTAGAATTATGAGCAGGTAATTGTTCATTGAGAGGACAAGTGGTGCAAGATTGTAGTGTTGGATATTGGATGCATATTTGACTTTGTAGTTGATTTTCGACTTCCTGGGAAGGAGGTGAATCCTAGTATTACTTTGAGGGTGGAGGTGTGAGCCTCTTGATTCCCTTTTTATGGATGCATACATCTTATCCTTTTATTCGCTGGTTGAGGAAATGTGCATATGTGTATATGTGTGTATTATTGTAATTATTGTATCGAGCTAGATTTATAAAGCTCCATAGACAATATGGTTATTTTTTGGTTGAAGAAAATGTGTATGTGTATATGTGGTTATTGTAAATACCATAATGAGCTATGTTATAAAGCTCTAGTAAATGGTATGATTGCCATATTTCAACAATGGTCATCGTAAATATTGCAACAAGCTGTGTTATAAATCTCCATGGGCAATATGTTCTGTTTTTAGCAGTCTTTTTGGTTATAGGTTTCATTGAACACTGAGTACGGTGTTCTCCCAAGGGGTAGGGTTCTATAACAACCCTATTTAAAATTCATGTAGAAATATATATAAGGCCATGGTAATGGGACACGTATTCCAAGATGAATGGTGGGGGAAACATCCTAATGGGTGTTGATTTGGTTTATTATGGCTAAGGAAATTGGCAAATCAAATGGAAAATGCCTTTAAAAGGCATGAGGCATTTATTGGCATTTTATTTATGAAAATAATGGAAATTAGGAGAAAAGGAAGGTGAAATGTCATAGGTTTCATGTGAGGAGGAAAATGAAGGAAAATAATGGAAAATGAAGAAAATAGACACCTTAATAATAAAAAGGCTTATGAGGATCAGTGGGCAAGACTTGGTCAATTTAGTGTTGGAGCTCTCTCATTATTCGCTTTGTCACTCATACTCTTGGAGACTTAGAGTTTTATTGGAGAACTCTTGGAGGGTGTGGCATATTTGGATTCTTGGAGCAAGAAGGAAAAGGAAGAGAAGGAAAGTGCAAGAGGGCATTGGGATTGGCAACTACATCAAATTTGCTTGTAGGTACTGAGTTGCATGTATGTTTGCTTCACTAGTTCTGGCATGCATGGCATATGCATGTGGAATTTAGGTTGTGATATGTCATTGGCATGGAGGATGACCGAGATTGACAGTGGATTTCCTAACCTTTCCTTTTCCTGGATAGCCATGATGATTGTGGGTTTACTTTAATTGTTTTTGTTTGGTTGGTTCTCATGTTTCCATAGCCTGGGTTGAGTTATTAGTCCTGGAATCCTTGATTGGAGAAATGATCTGGAAGCCTTGTAACAACTTGGGTTGAGTTAATAATCTTGGAAACCTTGGTTGGACAAAATTTTGGAAGCCCTAGGTGGGTTGGGCTACTAGTCCTGGAAGCCCTGGTTGGAAAAACGCTCTAGAAGCCCTATATAAGCTATTGTTTGAGTTACTAGTCTTGGAAGCCTTGGTTGGACAAATGCTATGGAAGCCCCAGAAGCTTTGGATGGAGACCAATATTATGATGGTTTTGTGATGTCTGACCGTCAGGTGGAATCACTATTTGATGGGTTTAGGTGGATGGCCTCTGGAAGCCCTAGATGAGTTTTGATTGATGTGTTCTATAAGATCCCACATTCATGCTTGGAATATGGCACAAGGGTGAATGGTTGAAGAAATATTTGGCTCGGCCATTCTATGGTCAAGTGGAACGTGGAAGTCCCATCCTAGGTTTGGATTTTGCATCAGTAATGAAAGGTTATTTCTCTTTGTATATCTATGAGCATTATGATGGATTATATGTGGTTCATATGGCTATGATTTCATTGGTATTTATGTTCCTACTATGTTGGTTCTATATGTATTCTAGGATAACAATTATGTATGGCTCTCATAATGTTATTACTTTTTATTGAATGATCAAAGTATAATGACCTAATTGATGAAATGGCATCTAATGTGATAAGGAGATAATGCTTCATACGAAATCTTAGATAAGTGTGAGACCCCTATGCGCAGATTTGTTATTTACACCTGTATGTTGCATATTTAATAAGTGTTTGACAAAATTTCTATCATGGTTAGGCTTGGTCAGGTCAATCCCTTGATCAATTTTTGTGTTACAGCATTTGCCTTGGTGTCATTTAATTTCTTGGAGATTCTTATCAATCTAGGCACTAGTTTGGAGGCTAGCCTTGAAAAAGTGGCTTAAATATCGCAATATCTGGCACAGAACTGGCTGATAAAGATTGTGGTCTCTCCATTGAAGGCACTATGGGAGTGACTATAGTTTTACAGTCACATACATGCCTTATCATGGGAGTGACTCTGGGTCTAATTCATTGAAATTCTAGGTTAACTCAAGGGTTGGGCACCTGGAGTGGTGGATTAGCTCCTGCGGGTCCTGAAGCACCTGAGGGAGGTCATTAAGGTCTTGTTTTGTTGATTCCACTTCTTTAAGGTCATATAGGAGGTTGAATCCAATCATAGTAGCCTCTCATCACATGTTTACCCCGGCTGACCAATTGCTTGGGTAGATGTGGGAGGAGGATGCTACACACCCACCCCAATCCATTGGCGTATTGATGGAAGAGCTTCCATCAATTTTTTAGCTACCAGAAAACGATTAAGTATTTTAGCGATCCTATCCTCCCCTTTCCTATTGTTCCTCCAAGTAGGTTTTAATTTCACCTGTTCTAAATCCACTATGTTTTGCTCCATTAAAAACCAATTGAAAAAACTAGTAGAGTTGTCTTCTTAAGCCCCCAATCCCCAAATCTCCTCCCCTCACAAAGGAAAATTTAAGTCCCCTCCAATTATTAGATCATCATAGGAGAAAAAATACTTTTGAGATAGGGATCCCTAGAAAATATGCATTTCCATATATGGCCCAAAAACATTTAGGACTATAAATGATCTATTTATCTCAATCAATAAAAAGTTCATACCCAGAAACGAGTCCAAGCCCCAAGTGCTTACAACTTTAACAAACCAAGGGTTCTATCCAAATTATAGACCCCCAGATCTACCTCGAACATCTAAGAAAACAAACTCCCATCTAGCTAACAACGACCCAAACACCCTTGCTTCCACATCCCCCTATTCTAGATTTTCTTGGAGAAGAAGTATTATAAGGTGATTTAGATCAACTCAAGCTATGTAGAGCTAATGGCTTAAATGACTTTGCTAGGACCCTGAAATTAAAGGACTAAATAATCATAAGGCAACCACTTCATGGGCTTCCACTACTCTAAGCCTCCAAGAATAGAGAGTTGTTTCCCAGAAACCAAACCCAACTGAGGCTTATCATGTGCTTTGGCCAATTTAGTTTTTCATCCCTGACCTTTACTAGCATTCACACTCATATGATTATGACCAAGGCTCCCATGTATGTCAAATAAAGACGAGTTTGATGACCATGTTTGGGAATTATATTAGGATTTAGGTTTTCTAGAAACCAAAAGGTGATCCTCAAAGGTAGACATAATCCATTATTGAAACACAGGGAAAATTGATGAGATCAGGTTTGAAATATGAAAATGTGAGAATTTTGGCTACATATGTAAGTGCACATAATAATTAATGTAAAACCTGTTTACTTTGTAGAATGGAGAGATTCCTAATGAAATATTTCACACTTTATAAGCCCAAGATGTTGATTAAAGTATGCAAGTGCCATTCCATAAAGATTTACAATGAAGAAATAATAGACTTATTGACCCCGAATGATTACCCGAGATGTCTGAATGATAAATCATAAAATTCATTTGCCCTTATGTGAGATATGAAGGGCAGTGTGTGTGTGAGAGGCCTCAAACAAGAATTTGTTTGTGTTTCCAATGAAATTTACACTCTTTTAGGAAGATGATCCTTGAAGAGACAAATTGTAGAAAATATGTTAAATACGAAAAGTAGGTATGTTGAATACAATTTTTACGCTTAATGAGATTTAAGGTTTATTTTGAGTTATCAGTGAACTAATGTGCAATGATTGTATTTTTCATGCACTCACATTTGACATTGTTTATCGCCATGGCATATTCAAGAAGTAACTCTAGAGAGTGAAGAACTTATTAAATGTGGAAAACTTAATCTTGTAGATATCGATGGTTTTGGAAACATTTCACATTCGAGTGCTCAAGAGGTATGCCAAGAAAAAGGGATTTTGTAAAATGGAAGGATACTATGCCTAGAGTTAGTCCCACTAAAATTAGTTCTACAAGGATATCTGTAAATAAATTACTACTCTTCTCTGAATGTTATCTCACAAAAATTAATTCTGTAGTGTAGACCAAGGGATTTAGGGGAAATCAATAAGAGATTTCTTACTCTTGGACACGTGATCACTGCCCTAGTAGAACATTAGGTACATGCGCCTTACAAGTTTGACATTAGCAACATACACTTTAAAATGCCTTTATTAATATTTGTTAATATTATTGATACATTTGTTCAATGGAACATAAAAACTTTCCTTTCCTTTTTGTTTAAACATAGACAACAAGCTGAAAATATCTTTGTGAGATTCTTTGAGCGGAAAAACAAAGAATTTCATTATTTCCACAGTATCACCCTCTATCCATTTCCTTGAAGAAACTCTTAGTACCTCAGATTATGCTCATTGCAATAAAAAAATCCTAGGAAAATTGCTAGCATTCAATGTTATTTGATTTATCATATGTATAGTAAGAAATTTAAGTCTAAAACATTATATATATTTTTAAAAGGAATAGGTAGGGGGTTTTTATATTAAAATAAAAAACTAGAATTGGGTCTATAACCCATACACAATGCAATTAGTTCTAGGTCTTGAAAGCTTAGACATGTCCAAAAATCAAGCTTCTTATATTTTTATAAACTTCTAACATGAGATCTAATAACACTTATGCTATAAACCCTACAAAATACGCCTAACAAGAGCACATATCTACAATAGATTGTAAAAATTAAAGAGGAAGAGCCACATAATCACAGAGTTGAAGCTCCAACTTCCATTATCACTTCCCATGCCTTGACTTCACCCTCTTTTGCTTTCCTTCTAGCTCTAGCATCTGCTATGCTTGCTTCCTCAAGTGTCCCACATGGAGTTCCAAATCAACCTAACATCTCATGCATACCTTCTATTTCTCATTTTATAACTTTTTAAGCTGGGTATCCATCTCCTCCATATCGCTTTCCAACATGATCTTCATGATTTCAAACTTCAATTGTAGGAGCTCATATTTCTTTTCTAGTGTCACCATGTGAGCTTGATATTTTAGTTCCTTTAACACATTCCTTTGGTATCAATGCTTCATTGCATCCAATATTTTTTCCACAAAACCACCAGCCTCTCCATCAGATCATTTATGTGAGCTTGATCCTCCTCAACAAATTAGGGTTACAAGATATTCTTCGCGATCATGAAATCCCAAGGATCCAAGATATGAATAGAGCTCTAGGCTACAAGCTAAATTCTCTCCACAATGTCCAATATTTGCATGCCACCTTCCATCCCATTTTCCTCTAACTTATAAACATGGAGAAACAACCTCCACAACTACTTTTGAGGCCATGGGAATTGGGCATTAATTATTGTCTCCTCCAAATCCATGGCATCATCCCAGTCGATCATCTTTAACACACCACAGAAAAAAATCCAAATACAAAGAAGGATGCTGAAGGAATTATATCTACATCCTAAGAGAAATCTCTATTGGGATTTAATTGCCCCTCCTTTCAACTCCCACATGGATTTATTTGTTGGGTCATCGTGCCACTACCTGAAACCTGAGGTCTTATCATTGCTATTATATTTATGATTTTCGACTTACCAAGAGTGCATCACCGAAGTTATATGCCACCCACACTTTCATCCAAACCGCACCATCCTTTCCAATGAAGGTGATGGAAAAATTACACTCTAATGCTTATATTCATTACAATGTATAATGAATAATAGATTCATTCCTTATTTCGAAAATTCCTTGTTCTAACAAAGCTCCTATATTTGCCTCCACATTGGCTAAATAGTTCATATGTCGATATACATCAAGGAAGTCAATCACCTTAAACTACTGAAACTAAAGAGTGATACATTGTAGAATTTTCAAGAGGTTCATGGGGATGGACATTGTAGCCTTGGTTAGCTGCTTGAACACCAATATTGAGTCTCCAATGAATGTGATATTTTGGATTTGTTGCACTATGGCTAGCTTGAGACCTTGTTAAAGAGACAAATATTTTGTTAGGTTGCTTGTCCTGATGCCAAGACCACATGTAAATTGAATCTCCATTTGTTAATTGGGGCAAAGGATAATCCCTCCCGCTCCTATTGACCCTAGGTTTCCTTTTAAGGTTTCTCAAAGAATAGGAATTAAATTTCCTTATCCATTCTAGATTTCACAAATTTAGATGGATCCATTATGAGACAAAAATAATCTTAATACACAGGACGAATGATGAAGTTGCAAGCATGATTTGGAGGTTTGACCATTATAGTCCATTCTTTCACTAGCAAAGATAAATCAACAAATAAGAGAGAACATATTTTATTAGTACTATTTTCTCTACTACATTCAACCATTGAGTTCCCTAATATTGTATTTTCCTCTTGAATTTTGTAATACTTTATTCCGGTCTTCTAGAATTGTGGCTCCTTGGGAAATTGGGATTCCCAAATACTTGAAATATTTTTAGCACATCCCTATTGGGAAATCTAAAACCATGGAAATTTCTTGGATATAATCTTCCATGCAGTTCCAACAAAAAAATTAGTTTTTTATTATTATTCACCAAACCTTCTAATAATTCCAAGTATGATTCAAGAATATAGTTAAATCTCACAGCTATAATACGAGATGCCCCACCTAGAAGAAGGGTTTCATCCACAAACTAGGAATGATTGTCACTTATTTCACATTCTACACTATACTCAAGTCTAGGAGGTGACCATCAACCCTTACACGTTTATTATTTCTGCTTAGGTTATCAACTATTAGAATGCAAATGAAATGAGAGAGCAAGAATCCTTAGCGCAACCCCCTCGACATAGTGAAAAGCGACACATGCCTATCATTGAATAGGAGTGTTATCCGTGGCACACCTATGCATGTCTTTAACCATCTAATAAATTGTCATTGAAACCCATCTTCTCAAGGAATAAGAATACAAAGGAATGTATATCTCTATCAAATGCATTGGCCATATCCAATTTTATGCAAAACTTGACTCTCTCGTTTCTTTACTAGAATGAAGAACCTCTTGAAAAAGAATAATATTGTCAAGGATGTGATGATGTTGCATAATTCCACCTTGGTTATATGAAATTAATGCTACGAGAATTTGTTTAAGTTGTTTTTCCATTATCTTGGTGAGAATTTTATAGGACACATTGCCAAGGGAAATAGGCCTAAAGTGGGAAAAATTATAGAATTTGACTATTTGGGAATTAAAGCAAGGTATGGGGAATTTGTTCCCCCCTCTAATTTTATCCTTTTGTCGGGTCTTATTTAACATTTTCAACAATTCCCATTTTATGAGGGGCCAAAGAGCATGAAAAAACTGAAGATAAACCCATCAGAACTAAGGCTTTGTTTGAATCTAATGAACAAATTTCTCCCACCACCTAAAACTTGACTATTTCTCTTGTTAGTTGAAGGTTGCATTGATTTGTAACAATAAACAAGACACACGAAAGAAATTCCTCAAATTTTTCTGGATATAGTACTTTATCCTTATAATATAAGGATCTAAAATGATAGAAGGATTCATGTTTAATTTTAGGAAATGAAGAGATCATTGGCTTAATTGTTGGAATTATTTCCCTTACCTGATTCCTTAGCTCTTGAGATTAAGCTTGCTTGTTAAAGAAGGAAGTGTTTTTGATCTCTTACCTTTAACTATATGCTCCTTGACTTGAGATGCTAGTGTTCCTCCTACTATCTACTGGACAAAAAAATTGTCGAGTCAAGTTGTTCTCCAATTTAATGTCATTCAATTTTTGTGTTACTTTATAGATTAGTGTAATGTTGCTCCAACGGTTGCACTAACTCTTTCCGCTTCATCCTTGGGAGCTTAAAATTTTCTTTTTCACACTCTTGCAAGTATTTTTTTAATTAATCACAACTTGGATTCCTGGATAAAGGAAGCGAGCTTATGACTGATATGTTCTATGCTCGGTGAACTAAATCCAACACTCCTTCATTCAACCAAAGACGATTAAATCGGAAGGGGATGAGACCAAATTTTTTTGGAGGGTCGATCTCTAATGAGATCAAATGATGATTTGAAGACCCTTCCACTAGGATTTTGAAGTTGTAGTCCACCCCTTAAAGCCAGTTATTGTGAAGAAGAAATTGATCCAACCTTGTTGTGATATGGTTTTCTCCACTCCTTCGATTAAACCAAGTATGCTTTCCCTTTTACGGTGGCACGTCGAAGAGGTCCCAGTCATTGACAAGGTCTTCCATTTCTTCTTGAAATGGATCCCTAACTAAACTGCAACCCTTCTTCTTAGAGGTGTAAAGGATTGTATTGAAGCCCCCACAAACTATACTATCTAGATGCAATTATGACTTTTTTAGAGAGATCAATGAATTCCATTTTTTTTCTCACTGTAAGTTATCATACACATTTATACCTAAGATTCATTCCTTTGAGGCTTTCTTTTATAGGACTACAACTATCCAAAAGTTTATTATGAATCTTTATTTTAATGAAAAAGGAGAATCATGCCACAATGTCACTAAACCTCCCAAGGTCCCTTAAGAGCTTTGAGCCACCCCTTTACCATATTTCCAAAATTGTTGAGCTAAATTAAAAAATTCTACCTCTTCTAAATTTGTCTCTTCGAAAAGAGAATCAATGGATTTTCCTAGTTCACTATGTATTTTACAAACTGGGATTTTGCAGGGTTTCCCAAATCCATTATATTCCAATATACAAACATCATTATTTATGAGGGGGGGAAGTAGCCTTACATCATCCTTCTTTACTTCGTGCCTGATCCTTACTCATTGCTATCTTGAAGTATTCTATGATTTGACATTGTGTTTCTATCTTCTTATTTTGTTCTACCTCGACCTCTCTTACTGCCTTCTTTGTGTGGCACTCTAGTCCTTTTTTACTACTCTTTGTTTCTTAATTACTAACCTCATCTACCCATTTTTTTTTTTGTGACTTTTTCCTGATCTTTTTGAATTTTTGGGAGACCCTTCTTCCTCAAATATCGATTCCAATATCACATGTTCCTCATGAATTGGTTCCAAAACATGCTCCTAAATTCACTCTCCTTCTATAATCCTTTCTTGGTCCCTAATCTCCCCATATTTTGTCTCTTCAATCAACACTTCTTCTCCCTTGACCTCGTTCCTTTTTGTCTTGTTAGGGGGTGTCCCTTCCTTTTTATTCACACATTCCATTTTCAATTTTGGAAAAGTATTGGCTTAAGTTGTCGCCACATTCTTAACTTTTACTAGTGGATTTTTAATCTTTTTGATTTCCTTTTGTCCCCGTATTTCTTATGGGTTTTCCACTATTATTCTAATGCTTTAGAACCCACAAATTCCTTGGTGGGGGGCAAGGGCCTTCTTGAAATCGATAGAAAAGTGTTTGGCAGACAAATCATTCTTGTGGACAAGAGTGATCTCCCTAGGTTTGAAAACCAAACACTAGAACAAAACAATAAAATACATAGAAACATTCCCTAGATTACCATCAAATCATAGATGTAAGATTGGATGAAGGCTCATGCATTTTTTAAAATGATTTACCTTGTTTTTGTTTGTTATAGCTTTCAATCTCATTCTCAATGCTCCAAAAAAATATCTGCAAAGGAACAAACATACACATTCTCAAAGCATGTGATGCATAAATGATTTAACATAATCTATACAAGTGATCAATGAACCTCATAAAAATCACCATAACAATGAATGTGGGAAAGAAAGATGCATTTGTATTATAAGGAAAAGGAGAGAGTTACAACCAAAACCTTAATGATGATAACTTCTTCCCAATGTCCCTCAATTCCAACCTTGCATTCAAAATCCTTCAATGGATACTTCATAAAAGTGGTGTAGAAATTTTGAATAATATGACACTTATTCACAGAGATTATCCTGATTATACACTAATTTCGTAATACATGCATAATACATAACGTCCTCTACGTTGATCATCAATTTAGTAGTATTAAGAAACATTCACATGCGCACATTGAAGCATCAATCACACATATCAACACAGTATGTACCCAGGGAAAGCATAAATCTGAAAACCCCAAACTATTTGTATATTATATTGATTGAGAACATATAACAATACATAGTACAATACTCCTCACAAGTACTTAGTACTATCTCCACCTGTTACACACAAACTAGCTTAGATCTGAATCAATCACTGGCTCAAATCTCCTCCGCTTGCTTGCTTGCCTCCACTATGCAATCCTGCATGAGAATACTGATGAATGAATGATCCAAATTCATATTTCCCTTGGATATACCATGCAATCCTCATTGGCAATACTCAATCCCACTGATTGTGCAAATCACATGCACAACTATAGTCACAACTGACAGCTGTCTTGCCCTTTCACTCACCTCTAACACTTGCCTCCACTGGACTGTCCATGCATTGAGTTAACTGATGTATTCTTAATTTTCTTTATGAGTTAATAATTAGTGAATTAATTAATAACTATTTCACACCACTCATCACTTAGTCTGTTGATCAATTAGACTAAATACAACTAGTTCAACTAAGTCAAACTGAACACAACTCCATCAACTCCTCATTCAACTCCACATAACTCAATCACTGAAGTCTTAACTGAAGTTCTTCATGCAATAGCTCAAGTAACCCATAAGAACCACGTATTTCCTTCTGGAAGCTGCATGTGCCACATCCATAGCTTGAACTGAAGTGCTCCAAGAGAATAAGATAATGTTTATAGTCCAAATATTATTAAGAGCTAATAATATTCGACTGTTTTATTTTTAGCCTGGCAGTCTAAAAATAGACTCTGCCCATATGTGTAAAAATAGAGGTCCATCTATTTTTACCAACTTGAGCAATCATCCACAAATAACATCCTGCAACTCATAGACCATGATCCATATGTCTAAAAATAGACTTGCGCCGAAAATAGCCTATGGGCCCACTTAGTGAAGGCGACTTCTTTCCACTAAGCTCCATCATCTTGTTGCATTCTCAACACTCCCTCTCAACAACATATGGATTATCAGCAACCCCTATCTTGTCTCGGTGGTACTCGAATTTGCTCCTGGTGAGCGCCTTCGTCAACATATCAGCATCCCGATCCTTCGTGGGAATATATGAAAGTAACATGATTCTGTGCTGCACACAATCTCTAATATGATGGCACCTGATGTCGATGTGTTTGGATCTATCATGAAATACAAGATTAGCCAAGAGTTTAATGCAACTCTGGTTATCACAATAAATCACAGTAGGATCCAAATGAGACCCGAACAACCCAACCAGGATCTTCCTCATCCATGCCTCGCATGCAGCCAAACTTGCTGCCATATACTCGGTCTCCGCGGAACTGAGTGCCACGGATCTCTGCTTCCTGCTGTACCAAGAAACTACTGTCGATCCGATACTGAAAATCCCTCTAGATGTGATTTTTCTGTCCATTGGGCTCCCTGCTCAATCTACATCCGTGAAGCCACATAGCTTCACCTCATCCTCCTGTCTGTACCACAATCCATATCCCAATGTGCCTCTGAGATAACGCAATACATGCTTGCCCGCTTTCCAGAAGAGCTTGGTTGGCTTAACCATAGCTTGTGAAAGCTGGTTAACAACATATCATATATCGGGTCGTGTATTGACTAGATACATAAGCGACCCCACCAACTATCGATAAACAATGGCATCCACTACCTCCACTGAAGTAGCATCCTCCTTCCTCCAACCTCCAGGAAGAGGAGTATCAACAGGCTTGCAGCCATGCATGCTGAACTTCTCCAGTATCTCCCAGGCATACTTACCCTGAGAAACAAATAGTCCATCACTGCGCTGCCAAATTTCCAATCCCAGGAAATAATGAAGGAGGCCCAAGTCCTTCATTTCAAACTCCCGAGCAAGATCCTCCTTGCATGAAAGTATCAATAGCTCATCTCCCATTAGAATCAAATCATCTACATAAATTACAATAATAAGCAACTTACCCTTCACCACAATCTGGTATAGGTTAGGATCCGGCTCACTCTTGGAGAATCCATGTCTGGTGAAATCATTGTCTATCCGTGTGTACCAAGCACGAGGTGCTTGTTTCAACCCATACAGTGCTCTCTTGAGCTTGCACACATGCGACTCGCTGCTGAAGATCTCGAAACCTTCGGGCTGCTCTATGTACACTTCCTCCTCAATGACTCCATTGAGGAACACAGTCTTCACATCCATCTGATGAATGTGCCACCCCATCTGCGCTGAGAGAGCAAGAATCGTCCGTATGGAAGAATACCTTGCGACAGGTGCAAAGGTCTCCTCGTAATCGATCCCCTCTATCTGTGAGAAGTCTCGGGCAACAAATATTGCCTTGTAGTTCTCCACACTCCCGTCAGCTGCCAGCTTCACTTTGTAGATCCATCTCGAACCCACCACTGGTTTCCCTTCTGGTCTTGGGACAATCTCCCATGCATTGTTTCTGACAATCGAATCATACTCTTCCACCATGGCGTCTACCCATCCGGGTTCCTCCACAGCTTCCTCGAAAGAGGATGACTCCGTCACAACACATTTGCTCACAAGAGCCATGTATCCAGTGTACCGATCCGGTGACTATCTTTGCCTGTGCCCTACTGTAGGTGGTCCTACAACCTTCTCTGCATCTTGAGCCAGTCGCTCAGCTTCTGTAGTGCGCTTTTTCCCTCTGATGGTTGGAGCTGCATGAGTGGTCTCCTCCACTCCATGAACTTCCTTTTGTGGCTAATCCACATCCTGAAGCTCATCCTCAGGAACTAATAGCTCCTCATCTGCATGCAAGTGTGGCTCCCTCTCAAGCAAACACTTCATGGCTTTCTCCTCCTGAAATTTTATATCCCGTCGCACAATAGTCTTGCGACTATCTGGCAAATACACACGATAGTTATGGGGCGTATCAGTGTACCCCACAAATATCCCAACCTCTGCGGTTGGCTCCAACTTCTTCCTAGCATCCTTCGTTACATGCATGTAAACAGGAGAACCAAAAATCCTCAAATGGGAAATATTAGGCCTCTTACCAGAATAAGCCTCTTCGGGTGTACTCATGCCAAGTATCTTGTGAGGACAACAGTTCTGCACATATACTGCAGCATTGCATGCCTTTGCCCACAAGTGAAGGGGTAGGCTCTGATCATGCACCATCGCCCATGCAGCACCCACGATCGTTCTGTTCTTCCGCTCAGCAACCCTGTTCTACTGTGGGTTATGGGGATTTATGAGCTCTCTTCGAATCCCCTCTGCGCTACAGAAATCCTTGAACTCGCCATAGATGAATTCACGACCATTGTCGCTCCTAAGAGGCTTCACCTTCTTCCTCGGTTCCTTCTCGACCAGTTCTTTGAACTCACAAAACTTTGAGTATGTCTCTCTCTTCTTCTGCATGAAGAAGATCTAGCACTTTCGGGAGAAATCATCAACAATGATCACGTAGTACTTGTGCTTTGCTGTCGAAGCTACTGAGAAAGGTCCACACACGTCTGTGTGAATTCTCTCAAGGATCATCGTGGCTCGACTATCCTTGTCGTGAAAGGTGGCTTTCACAAACTTTCCCAAAATACACCCCTTGCATTGATCTGACTGCGCAAGAGTGCCTTTAGGAAGCCCAGTAGAAATCTGCTGCAGTATCTTCAAGGCGCCATGGTGAAGGTGGCCCAATCTCCGGTGCCACAACTTGCCATCATCCCGGCACACCACTCCTTCTACCTTGCATGCCATTGCTGAGCAGCCATCTACATGCAATTGATAAAAGTTCTTGACTCGAACCCCTATCTTCCGGGTTTCTCCAGTTGTCTTGCTGTGCAGGAAAGCTTTTCCCTCGCTGAAAACAACATCATATCCCTTGTCTTCTAACATCGCCACCGAGATAAGATTCTTCTTCAATCTTGGAGCATGCATCACTTCCTTCAATACAAAGGGTTTACCAGACTCCCTCTCAAAGGAAATGGTACCGATACCGGTCGCACTGTATCTACCATCATCGCCCATCTTGATGTGCACTCCAAGATCTTTCTCATCCAGATCAGAAGGCAAATCTCGATCTCCTGACATGTGAAAAGATGCACCACTGTCCAAGAACCATACCGATCCCAGCACACTTGATACCAAGCATGCGATCAGCAAAAAGTCTAGCTGAAACTGCAAGGCTAAGGCCTCTCCCGCTGCAAATCCAGCAGCTTGCTTATTTTTCTTCTTCTGCAGACAATTCGTGGCATAGTGTCTGTGCTGGTGACAATGAAAGCACTTCACCTTGGACATGTCCTGCTTCTTGCTTTTCACATCGGAATGAGAAGCTTTCTTGTTCTTCCCCTTCTTTGCTTTGGCGGCCAAAGCGCAATTTTCTTCGTCTGGTGCCTTTGATGAAGATTCGTCCCTGGTATTCCGCCTGATCTCCTCTTGCACAAGATCCGACCAAAGTCTCTCCCATCCTGGAAATTTCTCCCGACCATTGAAAAAGTCCTGATAGGAATGCTAACTCTTCGGAAGACCAAGGAGAGCCAAGCTCACCAACTCCTCATCATCGACAGTCACCCCCACACTTCCCACCTCATCTCGGCATTGGGTGAACTTCGTGAGATACTTGGGCATACTGTCGCCTTTCTCACACTTTATGTTTCTGAGTTTATCCTTGAGCACCAACTTCCTCTGGTCGCTCTTGCTTTGGAATAGATCTGTCAACGCTTTCCACATCAAGTATGGAGAAGCCTTTCCATGGAGGCTGGACACAATGTGATCCCTCACGCCCTCCAATAGAATCCTTCGACACTTTGCTGTCTTCTTTTGCCAATCTGCGACTTGAGCAACATCAGTAGGTTTTGGGACATCTGCATCTATGAACTCCTTCAACCCATTATCATCTAACACTGCCTCCATCCTGTCCTTCCATGCAATATAGTTCGAGCTGCCCTCAAGGGCATACTCCAATCACAATCCGCTGAAAGACATTTCAACTTTGACACCAAGAAAACACTGCTGCAATTGAATTCCACCAGCTCAAAACTCAACCACTTCTGGTCTAAAATTCATGAGAACAAAGTATTTCTTGTACAGATATTGACTGTACAGGCATTCACCGGATATCTCACCTTCAAAAAGAAGGATGAATCCAGAGGCTACCTGGCCTGATTACAGACTCTGCCTAAAGAAATAAAATGTAAACACTTTCTGAATAATAGATCCGATGATCAATCCTCGCTTTGATATCCTGTAGAAATCTCTTCTACAAATCAACTTGCTTCGATACCATGTAGAAATTTCATGAATAATATGAAACTTATTCACAGAGATTATCCTAATTATACACTATTTGCGAAACCATGCATATTACATAACCTCCTCTACGTTGATCATCAATTTAATAGTATTCAGAAGCACACATGCACACATTGAAGCATCAATCACACATATCAACACAGTATGTACCCGGGGAAAGCATAAAGATTAAAACCCCACAACTATCTGTATATTATATTGATTGAGATCATGTAACAGTACACAGTACAATACTAGCTCCACCTGTTACACACAATACAGCACAGATCTGAATCAATCACTAGCTCAAATCACCTGTGCTGCTTGCCTGCCTCCACTGTGCAATCCTGCATAGAGAATACAACGAGAATGAATCTCCAAACTCATATTTCCCTTGTGTGACACTATGCAATCCTCATTGGCAACTCAATCCCACTAATTGTGCAAATCGCATGCACAACTATAGTCACAAATGCAACTGTCTTGCCCTTTCACTCACCTCTAACACTTGTCTCCACTGAACTGTCCATGCACTGAGTTAACTGATGTATTCTTAAGTTGATTTATGAGTTAATAATTAGTGAATTAATTAATAACTAATTCACACCACTCAACATTAGTCTATTTGCGAGTTATACTAACTACAACTAGTTCAACTAAGTCAAACTGAACACAACTCCATCAACTCCTAATCCAACTCCACAGAACTCAATCACTGAAGTCCTAATTGATGTCCTCCATGCAATAGCTCAAGTTAACCCACAAGAAAAGCGTATTTCCTTTTGGCATTGCATGTGCCACATCTGTAGCTTGAACTGAAGTGCTCCAAGATAATAAGATAATGTTTATAGTCCAAATATTATTAAGAGCTAATAATATTCGATTGTTCTATTTTTAGCCTGGCAGTTTAAAAATAGACACCGCCCATATGTCTAAAAATAGAGGTCTATCTATTTTTACCAACTTGACCAATCATCCACAAATAGCATCCTGCAACTCATAGACCATGATCCATATGTCTAAAAATAGACTTGCGCCATGTTGACACCTAATCCTCAGTGATTGGGGAACTGAATGTGAACAGTCATCGAGAAGATGAACTGAACAATCACATTCATGTATATATTAGATAGCTGGTTAAATGAATAAATGCATTAGTTTTCTAGAGTTACTCCTAGCCTGACATGGTATCAGAGCACAGGTCCCCGGTTCTATTTTAACCTTGTAACTCCTGTCCACTGCCTGCCTTCTGCTCCTCTGTCCCTCACCTGAAGGAAACCCTGCCTGAAAGAAACGTTGCCGCTGCTGTCTGGTGTTAAATGCTCAGGTGTCATTTGAAAACGGTCAAATGTCCTCTGCGCGCCCCAGCACAGGGGTAACATTGTTTTAATTATTCTCGTATCACTGTTCTTTATTTTCTCAAACACCGCCTTTTGTTTGCATTCGGGTGTCGTTGGGATCGAAACCGTGACCTGCGTTGTGGTTTCTATACCTTTTTGAATCGTGACCTGCGTTGTGGTTTTGAATTGAATGATTTACACCAGTTGCCCTGGCTACCATATCTTTCGCCATCTTCACCTTTGCTCTCAATACCACCACGTCTGCTCTGATGTACCGATCCATGCAAGCTAAATCAGACTTTCATCAACAGATTTACAAGGGTTTCATGATTCAACAACCAGCCTAGGGTTTAATCGCTTTCAGAAACCGTAAAGCCATTCATTAATCGACTCCTCCTCGAGTGATAAGTCCATAAATACAAAAGTCTAGCCTGACACGGAGTCACGACGTCGAGCAAATCAATAGCCCAATGCATTTGGACTGCCATGGGTTGTGCGAGGTGTCCGTGGCATTTCTGGTAACATCCAGCCATGGGAGTTACTATTAATACTTCTGTTCTTTCACATTTGATAGCAGATTGAAGCCAGGGTTTTCGATTTTCAAAGGGTCCTTTGTTTTCATCAATATAGCAGTTCGAATTCTTTTATAGTCTACCAAAATTTAATATTGCAGAGTTAAGATTTATGTGGTGAAGACGAGTTTATCTGTTGAATTGATGCCTTTCCATGAACTGAATGATGGGCTTCGGACAGTGACAGATACTGATATAACTGTATACCCGCTTTATGGCACCCATGTCAAAGAGGAATAATTGCTTTTTGGGAAAAATTTAACCTCTCTTCTACCGTATTATTCGATTTATACATTGAGGATAGATTTTTTGCCTTCCTTTCTAGCAGCAGTATATATATTATAGTGGCAGCAAGCGCTCAAACATTTTTTGCGGTGATATATATATATATGGTGATATATGTATTCATTTCAATGATCAATAATGGCGTAGAAGAATTTTGAATGATTTTTTTTCTCCATATCAAAATCATTTTTTAAAGCAGCGGAAGTTTTTTAAGAGCAATTGTTTTTTCGCCATCAGAAGCATTAATATATCAGCAAAAGTTTTTTATATCAGCAGAAGTAACCTTTTACAAAATGCATTCAATCATCTCTATGATAGGAATAGTTCTCACTGGCAAGGAGAACTATCCTGACTGGTCCGTGATGGTACAACACACCCTCATTTTCAATTAGCTGTGGAAAGGAGTGTGTGTCGGAGAAGAAGACAGTGACCCAGAAAAGCCTACATCAGACAAAGAGCTCGCCATCTGGGAAAACAAGAACAGCAAAGCATATGCATTAATCGCAGTGTCTTTAAATAAGGAGGTGAGTCGTCACATTTCAACATGTTCAACTGCCTTTGAAGCTTTACAAAAGCTGAAAGAGCTCTATGACTCACATTCTGCACTTGAAGTCGTCCAACTTATGATTAAACTCTTCACTCCTGAACTGCAAAATAATGACCCTCTTGCTCTTGCATCTGAAATAAAATCTATAGTGCATGATATCAAATCCACTAAAGTTGAGCTAGATATATCTCTTATTGCTTTTCTCAAGGCACTGTATCCTACATACTCCAATTATCTTGAGTCTTTACAAGCAAATAGAAATCTCAAGGATATAACCTTTGACTCTCTTGGAAAAAGTTTACTGAAAGAGAAAAAGCCTTTGGAAAGAAGACAGCCCCTGAATCTTCTGAAGAGACTGTATGCCTCACTAATAAAGAAAAATATCCTGCTCAAGAGTCTACAAGAGGAAGAGGTGGACGAAGAGGAAGAGGAAGATACTTCAGAGGCAGGGGGGCAGACATTCTCAAGGAGAAGAGGCAGATTTACACTATATTCGCTGCAAAAGAAATGGATCACATGATGTCTCTACATGCAAGCTACCATGGGACAAAATTGAGCAGAGAAGAAACCAACAAAAAGGTAAAACTGATGATACAGACAAAGTTAAAGCACCTGAATCCACTCACTATATTGAGGCACAATGTAACATTGGAGTAAATGAAGATTTGTTTAACACTTCACTTGCTTCCTGGAAAAATGATTGGCTGCTTGATTCAGGAGCAACATGTCACATGACTCATATAAAAGACTTTTTTGAAGATTTCACTGACAATGTTGATGGAGTAGTTTACTTTGCAGATCAGTCAAAAATTAAGCCATCAAGGCTTGGCACAATCAAGTTTAAACTGCCTGGTCTCCCAGACTTTCTTCTTGATCATGTTTTATGTCTCCCACAGCTCAAGAGAAACTTGTTGTCCTTGGTCCACATCCGCCAGCAAGGTCACTCCATTCATATGTTTGATGGCAAGCTTGAGGTGAGAAAATCATCTGATCACTCACTTGTCATGAGGGGAATAGAAGAAGAAAGACTTCTCAAACTGCAAGGAACATCTGCTCATAAACAACATTTCTCATATATTTCTCATCATGAAGAAGGTACACTTCCATCAAGTTTATTATGGCATGCTAGATTTGGACATTTAAACTATGACAGTCTTTGTTTATTGAAGAAAAATGGTGTTGCTGGTTTGCCTACAATCCTAGAAAACTTAAGCAATGTGATGCTTGCATTCTAGGAAACCATAGCAAACAGTCATTTCATGACTCACATTCAAGAGCACATAGGAAGCTTGAACTTATTCATTCAGATTTATGTGGTCCAATCCCTGTTCCTTCTGCAAATGGAAATAAATATATCATGACATTTATTGATGACTACACCAGAATGTGTTGGGTTTATTTATTGAAGAACAAATCTGATGCTTTTCAAACATTCAAGAATTTTCATTAATGGATTGAAAATGATGCACAATCATATATTGGGTCTATTCGCACTGATAATGGAAAAGAATATACATCAAATGAATTTGAAAACTATCTTCAACATGGGATTAAACATCAAACAACTGTGCCTTATAATCCCCAACAGAATGGTGTAGCTGAAAGAATGAACAGAACAATTTTGAAAATGGTACGATCCATGATTTTTTTCAAAAATGTAAAGATAATGTTTTGGGCTGATGCTGTTCTATGTGCTGCATATATAAAGAATAGATGTCCATCTAGTGCTATTAGAAACAAGACTCCTTATTAATTGTGGTATGAACATGTTCCTTCGGTCAAACATCTCAGGATTTTTGGTTCCACCTATTATGCTTTGATACCAAAGGTACATAGAAACAAACTTGGTGCTAGAAGTCGTAAGTGTATTTTTTTGGGGTATTCAAATACCTCCAAAGCATACCGCCTCTATGATGAAGAAAATAAAAAGTTTGTTATATCTAGAGATGTAATTTTTCTTGAATCATCCAAATCTGACAATGTTGTTGAGCGGCAACTTGATCGCTTGGATAGATTCGCAAAAATGAATCATTTCAAGAATTTGAAAATCAGATTCCACATCTTGAAGGGGGGATTCCTATACTAGATCAACATGTGGAATC
>APFE030252756.1:0-35700 GCA_000404065.3 Pinus taeda | reverse complement strand
ATGTGTTCCAATCAAGGGTATGTTGATTATCATTGGAGAAGAATGTATCAAATTTTTTTGGCCTAACTCTATAACCATGTACCGAGACTCTTTTACTCACAAAAACTCCCATGGAAGTGAAACATATCACTATAGGTACCCCTCAAAAGAGGGGTAACAAATCTTTCATGATCTTATTGTATACTTCAGTAGGAACCACAAACATTAAAAATATGAAACTTTTTTGACATCCTTTGCATTCTCCACTTCTTTGATGCTACCACTAAAATTGTATTGCTTTACTGTGTTGATCATCCAGAAACTATGTCACAGAAGTGTACTTGAATCAATGGATTTGATTTTAAGGAGAATGTTGATGAGCTTAAAATTTAAATAAATGTCTCTAATTTAAATTTTGAAGCAACAAACAGTTTCACCCTAGAATGTTTCTAGTTATAAGCATTAATTTTATGTTTATTAATGGAATTGAACTAAAATAATGTTTTCTACGGTTGTTTGAATACTGATTTTGTAGAAAATAATTTTGAATAAGAATTTTCAAAGGCTTATGCTTAAATTTTTATCCCTTATTTCCTTTCATAATGTTGACTATTATGGTTACACAAGAAGATGGGTCATTTCCTTCATTTGATACTTGGCTCTATACGAGAGGTTGCATCCAAATTATACATTCTATTCAATTCAGGTCAGCTTAGTTATATAAAATTACTTATAAAAATGTACATGTACACATGGTGTTCCCTTATCATTAATTTGGAAATGTTGAAGTTAGTTCAACAAATCTGGTTTTGGTCGTTGCATTATAGAGATCATAACCTACTGAATGTCTCTTAACAGGAACCATTTAACACACTAGGAGACATAACATAGACATAATATATCATAACCAATCACCTGGAAACATAAAGTACATAAACAAGTGTTTTTTAAGGTTTCAATTGAAATACAACACAAGTACACAAACAATGGCTTCTACTTTGGAAACTAATCACAGAAGTTGGCATCCACTGTTGGAATGAGAACCCTTCTAATTGTAATAAATTATGTTGTCTTCAGGAATAATATCTCAAAGACAACCATAACATGAAACTTTCTGGTAGGTAGGCCAAATCCCATATAGCTACATGTAAGAGTCCAAGTCACATACTGATAGCTTTAACGAGGTTATTCCTTAGAACTAAAATAAATGTTTGCATGCCTAAATTTTGTGAAGATTTTCTACTAAGATGGTTAGTTGAAAAACAAACTATCCCTACTGATTTACCTATGTTATCATTGAGATCAATATATTATTGTTTAAAGGACCCACAAGGCTTTCTACCTAATTTTCATTTGACTTAGCTTAAAGGACCCATAAGGCTTTCTATGTAATACATACATTTTCCTAGTGGGATTTAATTGATCATGTAACAAGTTGATCCTACCATCCTCCATCATGGTATAATTAGAGTTAGGGTCCATGATTCCATGCACATGTTGTTTCACAAGACGTGATTCCAACAAAGTCCACATTGAACTTGTGACTAGTTTGGCAATACCTATGACCATGTTGCTCAACCTTACCAAGTTCCTTGCACCAAGATGTTGGGATCATGACATTTAATTCAATGAATTGTTTAATCACAAAAATATAATCAATTCATAGGATTTCCAAGGTTAATTGAATGCACATCCAACCTCATTATTTGACTGGGAATTCTAATGACAAGTTTAGTATTTGCTGAGAGTCATTTTTCCCTCAAATCATTGGTGTAATTGTGTGGACATTTTAGAAGATTTTCATTGGTGACAACCATCCACATTGGGATTTAAGTCATTGTTTTGTTTCTTGGTGTATTCATCCAGGTAATTTATGTAAACTATATTATGACACTAAAGTCATTTAGATGGTTTTCTCACTAGTGCGAACATCATTTTAGTGATCCCCTACTTATAAATTTTCTTAAATATTAGATGTACGTCTCGTACATATTCTTGTGGGATGCACTGTTGTGGGAAACACTTGTGTTTCCTTTCCCAAGATAATAATGAGCTATGGGAAAAGCATGTGCTTTATTTCCCAAGCTAATAATGAGTGCACCATTGTGTACTTTTTCCATCAAATACCAAGGAATATGCATGGGAACTCATGAAAAACAATTCACATTTTAATATATGGAGCTAAATTCATAAACTATCAGGGTTCTCTGTGTTTTCACAACAAATTTTGGGAGCTACAAATTCATAAAAAGAGGCCTATTTATTTAGTGGACATTGTAAGCACTCAAATACTGAACCCAAATTGGAAGGTAGATTTCTCACACAATTTTCATATAGTATTATAGTGCATTGGCATTGGTGGTTAGCATTAGTCTTGGCTTTCCATAGTAAAAAAAAATCCTTGAAAACAATAACAAAACATTCAAAAGAATCATAAAAACGTAAGCTATGATCTTGAGATTTATGATTCTTTGGCATAGGTTTTAGTTGTGGTGTTTATTTTTCTTACAAAACTTTGCTATTTCTTTTATCATTGGGAAATTATGTTCAAGCCTTATGATGTTTATTAGTTGTGTGTTTGGGAAAAATAATCTTCATTAGAAGTAGATCCTTTCCACATTTAAGCTGATACAATAATAGGTGCTTTGCCATATGAGTTGTTTGATACTTGGTGTTTCTTTCTTCTTTTTCAGGCCATTATAGGGGACTCAATTTTGATAAGATCTTAGAATGCCAAGAATGCTTTGGATCATAGTTTTAGGCATGTTGAGTCCATAGTACCTCAAATATTAGGGCAATAGGTGGTTACTTGACATGCCACCTTTCTTAATTTTTTTTGTTTCTAAATTTATGCATTCCTCTAGGCAATATGTCTCTGTAGTTGAGTATTCAAGGCAATGGAGGAGTAATATAATTTTCCCTTTTTTATATCTATTAATGAGGAAGTGAGCATCTATTATATTAAAATAAAAGAATGTATGTTTCAACTGTGTTTGACTTGATATTATCCAACAAAGTTGAACCAAGGGGAACTAATTTTAGTTTGAATGGTTGGTTATAGCATGACTAAATGTGATCCCTTAAGGCGTGACCTTATATATGAAACAAATTATATTGTTTTGTTCCACTTGCAATTATCTGTACAGATATTCTACTACAGTGGACTTGGTTTGATTTTTCAAGCCAAATTTCAACCTTGTGAATGACCTCACCAATAGTCTAGTTGTGAAAACTATCATGTGACCAGCAAGTCATCTATTTATGACAACATGAAATCAAATTTACTTATCAAGGGATATTATTCATAATACACTACTTATCATAGTAATTTATTCCTTTTCCTACCCTACTGTAGCATGTACAAAATGAGGGTGCTAGCTCAAATCAATGATCCACTGCAAACCCCTTAAAAATTCATCAATAAAATGTTTTGTTCCCTTATGATTATTTATCATGCAAAATAATGAAGCATCAAAATTCCAACATTCATAGGATGGGTTTTCTATCATTGATGGCTTGAACAAGAATTTGGGTGCCTGTAAATCAGCATTACCTTCAAAGTTCAAACACATGTAACTATTGACATAAGATAGTGAGAGGATTTGTCCATCCAAGATTCCATAGGACTATCATAATTATTGCCCATTAACTTTGAAAATTGTTCTTTTATACCACCTGGGATCAAATAATGTTGTTATGTTCTATCCCTCATGAAATATTTTCTCCATGAGATAGTAGAGCATGTCATTTTGGTAGGTGTGTATGAGGGAATGTGAGTGATAGGCACATATCAACCAAATTGGGATTACATCCTGCTGCCTTGGGAACCTAATTTCTTTTGAAAATTTTCATCCATGCCTCTATCAATCCATTCGGTGTCATTAGCTATTGCATTACTTATATTAAATCCAATGGAAAATTTTTATATAATGGCTTTTGAGACTATGTATTCACTCTTTTTACAGAGCTAGAGGCTTCTTGAAAAAAATTGTCATGAATAACATCTTTTCCAAGTAACACCTACATATCAAGCTATTTCAAGGATATTTCTTCTAGTAGATAGGTCTTTCTTTGCCTTCAAGAATTTAGAATTAATTTCCTTCATATTGAAGACATTACCCCAATATAAGTCTATTTTAAGAATACATATTTGACTAGCCAAGATTGTGAAAAGGTCATCCAATATGTGAATAGTGGAACTTTGAAACTTCCAAACTGTCATTTCACTAGGACATCAAAATTGTTTTAGATTGTCTGAAAATAATTTCCTTGAATGCCATAGAATTGAAAGCACCTACCTCTTCAAATCATCAAGACAAAAACTCAACATGGAATTGATCCTTATGATCTTTTTGATACATAGATTCTTAGGATTAGGGTTAAGAAAAGACTTAATGATTAATGAACTTTCAAATTTTTTTCCCACTGTTTTAGAGAAATTCCCAGAAACATATGCTTTTATCACTTATAGTGGTTCTATATTAAACCCAAGCTCTAGGTCTATAGTTCCATCATTTTTATCATTTATAGATGCAGATACAAACAACCATTCCATTTTTTTCTTCAAAGGATGTCATGCCTTCAATAGATTGTTAGCCTCAATTGAGCAAGGTCTCCTATACATATGTGGAAGTCACATTGCTCACATAAGGAGGTGAATTAGATGTATTTGTTACAAGCTTGGTATGAACCCTATATTTCCTCCTAATGGCCACGAGTATTATGGATAGAGTATATATTAAACGATCTATACAAAATTTTCTAAAAGTTTGCGATACTATTCTACCTTGTTCTATTGTGTTGAATATCATCAAATTTTCTTTATCTAACTATCGAGGCTAATTATTATTGTTTACATTGTTTTTCTTTTATTCACAAAACTCTATTAATAATTTGAATTCCATTAGTCAGAGTTATTGCTTATGAGACAATTTATTTATGTTAATGTGCTCATAAAATATCACAATTTGGAATTTTTGTAATCATTGAGGGATTGCCATTCTCGCTCCTCAAGGAGTCAATTCCCACGTCTAGCAATCAAATTTTTATTTCTCATGACATAGTTGTAGTTATATTTGTATATGAACTAGACTTGAAGTATCACCTTAACATTGATATCATATAACATCAACGTTGTATTAGTAGCCACTAGAATTTGGCCCATGGAGGATCTGACCATGTCTATTTACCTTTATATTAAGGATGCCTAGTGATCTAAAACCCTCTATAGGGAAATTATTTAATTTATATGCAACCAAAGGTAAACTAATAATGGTGGCTTATTGTAATACTATTGATACATGTGATAGAAGTTATAAATATGCATTGGTGATTACTTATATAGGTGCTATTGTTATTGTCAAAGCTACCAATTAAGTAATATACACCCTCTTCAAGGATTGCATAGATATTATAGGACTTTGCTATCGTTGGTATTTATTTCTTTGGTTGTTCATCAAAATTCTTATATGTACTATTTAGGATTTCTTTTTCTGTATATGTTCTTCCTAATCTAACTACTTTTTTGTTTTTGTGGTTAGAATTTTGGTTAAAACTTTTGCAATTTTCAACTAGTCTTCTTAGATTGTAATTCTTGTGAAATGGATCTTAATTTCATTGAAGGTATGGCTTGAGACAATAAATGTTAGATTTTGTTGCATACCTCTCATCTAACTTAGTAGACATCATGTTCCTACATATGCTAGCATTTAGCATGCATTTTGGCCACGCTACATTCTGATGCAGTGTCTGAGACATTGTTTCTTTGTTTTGGAGTTGATTTTTTTAGAAATAGAAAGGTTTATATTGGAAAATATGTTACTGTAAGAAGATACACACTAGATACATGGAGCATATGCTGAAACATTTAGTCAAGATATGATAGAAAGTACATTGTAGATATATCACTATGTAAATGAATACATCTACAACAGGGATTATAACACATCCACACCAAGGATTATAACACATATACAATAGGGATTATAACTCACTTGTTCTTATACATATGTTTTTAAACAAGAGCTTGATGATATTGTCACTACTACTAGGTGTGCCTAAATGTCCCTCTACATGATAATAGGAAACCAGGAAACGTCTTTCGGAGCACACGTTTTATATTAAGGGCCATAATGGGGGGGAATTCCTAGCTGTTGAAACATATCAAAAGATGAAGTTAACTATAAAAGGAAAAAATCTTTGTTTTTTATGTTATGTATATGGAATATGTTGATTATGAGAGGCAGAAAAACCACTTGTGTTGCATATTGGTGCATTTGAGTAGGCTCATATATGAGAGTGAGGTCTCTTCAACCTTAACGTAGTTTAATTGTAAGGTTTCCTGGAGCCTAGAAATGAGATGAAAATAGTGTAAGTTGGGTTTTCACTTGGAACTAAGTGTGATCCGTTGAGGCCATTTCTATTCAATGACAATACATGAGTTTTTTTTTTTCTATTTAAGAATCAAAATAGAAAACCTGAGTGGAAATATATGATAGATGTGGAATCATGGTTTGAAGAGAAAGCGAGAGGGTTTCTATGGATTAATAGGGTGAAGTGGGGCATGCTGGCTTTCAAATGTTCCCTTCCCTTGACTCTTTGTTTTAGGTACACGTCTCTTTATTTATTTCTTTTTTCTCTTTGGAGTGTTTCTCTTTAGCTGGATTTTGTGTAAATTTTAGGGTTTTCGAAATAACAATCTTGGAAAGGCTTAACAGAGTAGAAATGAGGATAGTGAAAATTGAGGATGGATGAGCAGCAACTCCAGACGAAAAAAAGGTGTGGTATATGTGTGTATTTTTTGGTTCTGTCAGCTTTGGGTTGAAACAATGAGATTTAGTGTTTGGGAACTATTCAATACAACAAAGATAAAGTGTGTAGGGCCAAATAGATCACGAAGAAGAAACTTATGGTAAAAGACTTGGGCGGTGATAAGAAATTCACTATGAAGGATTAGCAACTCTATCCTATGCTAGATGGCCTTCCCGAGATGATGGTCATTCTCAATGTCCATAGGGAAGTTGAGAAGAAAACCAATGGGAATACCCATTGTTACAAGATTTTGTAGGTTGACTAGGTTGTTGTTGAGGCACTCATCAAGAAGTAGTATAGAAATTTGGCTTGGATGCTCTGTCCAGATAAGAACACATTTGTATGTGTTGAGGGTGATTTCAATATCATAAGTGAAGTGTGGGGCATGATAGATTTCAAATATTCCCTTCCCTCGACTCTTTGTTTTAGGTACACGTCTCTTTCATTTTTTTTTTCTCTTTGGGGTTTTTCTCTTTAGCTGGATTTGGTGTAAATTTTAGGGTTTTGGAAATAATAGTATTGGAATGGTTTAATGAAGTTGAAATGAGGACAAAAAAAATTGAGGATGGATGAACCGCAACCCGAGAGGGAAACAAAGTGTGGTATCTGTGTGTATTTTTTGGTTCTGTGAGCTCTGGGCCAAATAGATCATAAAGAAGAAATTTATGGCACATGACTTGAGCGGGGATAAGCAATTCGCTATGAAGGCTTAGAAACCCTATCCTATGTTGGATGGCCTTCCCCAGATGATGGTTATTCCAAATTTCCACAAGGAAGCCAAGAAAAAACCCAATTGGCATACCCATTGTTAAGGTATTTTGTAGGTTGACTAGGTTGTTGAATAGGATCTTATCAAGAAGTAGTACAAAAAGTTGGCCTAGATGCTTCATCTAGATAAGAACACATTCGTAGGTGTTGAGGGTGCTTTCAAGATCATAGGCGAAGTGTGGGGCGTGCATTATGAGAAGGATATGATATTTTCTTATGATATGAAGGGAAACATGCCATCCTTTCAGCTATATTAGAATATTCAGACACCCCCAAATGCGATTTTGAATGCTAACAATGGTCATTACAAACATCATCCTCCCACTCAACCCAACATGGACACTAATAGTTCATTTCCTGTCGTGACCTTTTGGATGTCCTCTCCATTTTGTAAAATGCAGTATGAGTACTCAAGACTTTATGTCAATCATCCCCTTTTACACAAAACTTGTCAAAAATGCTTTGTGGCCTTTGAAATCAAGAAATTTTCTAGGACTGAAGTGAATGCTACCATACAAAATCCCATAGGAGTAGCAGTTATGTTTTCCCATATGTTGTAAGGAGGATGTTTTCCAAGTATATCTAAAGGTGTGCACTATCCCATTGTTAATTCTTTTGCTTAGAATGTCTTTGCCAAGGGTTACAACTCAGCTTCCAATGCTACAAGTGATGTAAAGGTTAAAACTGAGCATGTTAAGAAAAAACAAGTTACTAACAAGGAAAATCAAAATCAACCGAAAGACTGAAGAAGCTCAGAGTGAAGATGACCATGGAAATCATAGAAAAGCCATCACTGAATAGAAGAGGCAAAGGAAAGCGAAGGATAGTGACTCTAGTGATGAAAAAATAGTAGACTACAATGAAGATGAATTTGAAGTTGTAAAGGATTTGGGTAATGGTGCATTAGACAACAAGGAACAAGATGTTGAAGCAAAAAATAAGCGTCCGAGGAAGAAGAAGCCAACGATTAAAAAAAATGACGCCATGGAGAGTTCCACAAGCAAGAAATCACAGAAATCTAATATGGTAAATACCGAGGAAGAAGATTCAACTCAGGATATTAATTTACATGATGCTTATTTTCATGAATTTAACATGGATTGGACTGAGAATGATTATGAGGTAGAATAGATTTGGGCTATATATGATGACGATGATGGAATGCTACGCTTTGATGGTCATACTAATAAGTGTATTTCATGAAGCAAGTTCAAGATGAAGAATGTTTAGCTTCAGGTCACCACCAACAAAGAGAAAATTATCGCTAACTCATCGAGTGATGGATTTTACAAGGGTTGTGGGAATTTTAAGCATGGAAAATCTGCCAACAACAATGTGCTAAATATTTTTTCTCATATTGTTGCATGGGAGAAAAGTCCTAAAGGAACTTTTATGATATTTCCCTAAAATGATGATGTTTGGGCCCTGTACAAAGACTGGAATTCTTCTCGTAACGAGGTGAGTCCTCCAAAAGTTAAATGCAAGTATGAAATGCTAGAAATTGAAAATGACTTATGGAATATGTTGGAGTGAGTGTGGTTCCTCTTTTTAGGCTTGATGGTTTCAAGTCTATGTATCAGAGGATTGCTTTACTTGGTTCCCAGGAAGGAGCTTCTTATATTTTCTCATTAGGATCCAGCAAAAAAACCTTTTTGATGGAGAAGCCCCAAATTTACCCCAAAAATATTGTGAGCTGGACCCTATTGCAACTGCTAAAGATGACCCGGTTGCAACTACTAAAGATGAATTCAAGGCAACTTGATCACTTTGTGTTTTAATTAGGAATTCAACCTGTGTGGTTTTAGGATGTAATTTGGATATGTGGTAAAACAAAATATATCATACTCTTTTGACCAACATGTAGTAGGATTAAATCAAGCTTTCAAAGCTACGCATGACTTCTTTGGAAGTGTAATTGCATAGAAGATTGTTAGTATTGGTTACATTCAATGGCCGGGAAGATGTTGGTTGTCCACTAACCCTCAATTATAGGTTGCAAGTTAAATCTGAGGATATTTTTGACTCTCATTTTTTATCATTACTAATAGGTAATGATAACTGTGTTGGATTATCTAACTTCTTGTAAAACATTTAGGGATAGATATGTATGGATAGATAGGAGGATGCATATGTCAATTTATCTATAAATTATCTTTAGTTGATGTGAAAAAATCCTTGACAAAATTCATATTCGTAGAATATATGAAGAGTGGAAACATGCTAAACATAAACCATTCAATAGTTATGGCACAATATTAAAGGCTTGTAATAATTCTAGTTACCTTTTTTTGTATGACTAGATTAAATAGTTTTTAAATTATTGTGTGTTATTACGCCGAAAGGCATTTTATCTGCAGGCTATGGGTAAGCAAGCACTGTTCAACTTGGCCAATCGCAATGTTATTTTTTTCATCCTTCAAAAAATTAAAATTTGACACGTAGACCTTGATCGCTTGGCCTTTCCTGTGTAAATTTCTCTTTCGGTTCTAGTTTTGGGGTTTCGATATGTATTTCTTTGACATAATTCCTCTCCATGACTCTTATATCCTCTTAATGCCTTGGAAGAGCTACTTGCGATGATACTTGCATCTCCCATATCCCAAAGTACTTTAGAAAGGATTATTTCCCAAACTAGATATGTTTCCCGTGATCTCTAGATTTTTGGATCAAAGGTCTATGAAGAATTACGCAAGAAAACATACATTTCTCTTGAATGATGAGTTTTCGAGTCCCGATGAGCCTGATACATCTTGTTTGAACCCGAGAGACATGTGTTTGAAGATGAAGGGGAAGGAAGAGTTTAGATAAGATGGGGATGATGTTGTCAAATTGGCCATAGTTCAAAGTTTGAAATTTGGAATTTTAATTTATTGGGTGTGGAGCGTGATTATCTTCTGTATTCAAAGGTCTGAGCTGGATGTATACCCTAGGAATATTGTACACCCCTCCATGCCGGGGGGGACTTGTCCCCCCTGTGGGGGTTCTGAGGGATTCCCCCCGGCTGGGGGGTCAGGGGGCTAGTAGTCCCTTGATGGGGGTTTGGGGGTAGCACCCTCGAAGCTAAAAACAGATGTAAAATTGCCTTGTAAAAGTCTAGTAATTTCTAGTCAATCTGAGCCATTCATTAGGTGGATGATCTAATGGTAGAATTTATGTTTAATTTAGGGTTTTTTTCCCTAGAAGGCAACCCCTCACTATATATGAGGGAATTGTATTACGTCTATGTAGATCTGTATTCAGAGTGAGGAAAAGAGAGGAGATTGAGAGCGAAGAAGGAGTTATAGCGGATCTGTTGTAGGTTGTATCTCTTCAATTTGCTAGATAATATAACAAAAGAAGGACTGGCTGTTTCTTCGTTGACGTAGCCCAAACTGGGTGAACCACATATATCTGTGTCTCTCTTGTTTTATGCATTTTCTGTGTTTATGTTTCTTTAATATTTTATGTGTTCTATTTCTTTGTAATATATAATTTTCTAACACGATTCATGTTGTTCGAGCTAGGGTGGTTCTGCTTTGGGTCTTATCGCTTCCTATTTCACCTTGTGATTTTTATAGTCACGTCAATTTGATCTAACCATAAGGAATTCATTCATTAATTGAATGAACAAAATGTTGGGTCCTCAACTGAATATCCCCATCCCTACACGTCAACAGACTCAACTTTATCAACTTCCTATGCCTCCACAGAGTGTAGCTAGTTCTAGAGATGGGTCAGATTTGACATGGAGCAAATTAAGATTCTTGACAATGGAAGTTGGGGAAAATGTGTACGAGGTACGATAGAAAAATTCTTCTTCCCTTTAAGCCCTAAAGGTCATTTATGGAAATCACAACAGACCCTGAGGTGATAGATAATTTAAGAGATGGAAATTCTGAAGAAGACATAATCCCCATACATAGTGAAATGCTACTAGATTTTTGAGAAGGGAGAATAAACTTACTTTGTTTTGGAGTGTACATGGATGAAGGGTCATTGGAGCAAAGGAAATCCATGATGATGTGTGAGAGGTTCATGTTGAATGTGTCAAGGACGTCTTGGAGGGCTTGCGATATCTATATCTCCATAAAATTGTGCATAGAGACATAAATCCATCCTATTTGTTTATAAACAAGAAGTAAAAATTACACAGTTCGAGGCTATGAGAATTTTGTCTCAGAAATTGTCCCTACAATACGTATGTTGGTACCTACTCTTACATGAGCCTAGAAATTCCACCCTTAATTGAATCTCTCGGGGTCATCATCAGCCAACACTCTTTCTCATTTTAAAGAAATAAATTTGAATGATATATTTGCTTCACCATTAGGGAAAAAGGAGCCACCAAAAATAAAGGATCATCATGACTATATTAGGGATTTTTTTTTTTTTTTTCTCTGCCTTGAAAATTTTTGTTAAGGGTAGGAAAGTATTATATACAAGGTGTTAATTTAGGTAGTGCTTCACTTTCTACTATGTTTCTAGGTCAAATGATCAATGAAACATTTTTATCATTATATGTTTATCATATGTATGGATTGTAAAATGAATGAGTGGACATGTCTTCCTACAATGATTTAGCATGAAGTATTGCATAGAAACATTCTTGAGAGTTTCATCTTAACTTGCCCCATTTCCCTCAATAGACATTGCCATCAATGCATGCTCAAGAGTACACAGTTAATATTATGTTGCCATTGTCTGAGAGCTTTTGCATACTTCTTCACATGAGACCAAATCATGTAATACAAAATTACTAATATAAAACTAGCCTTTTCTATACCAACGATTTCACCTTACTATAAAAGTTAGAGAGTATGGATCTTGTCTATGTGAGGTTTGCATCAGGTCTTTGATCCTGAAACTGATCTGGCTTGGCCCAAATTGTTGGCTCTGGTACCATAACCCGCCTTCAAAATCACTCTTCGATTTTGTTAGTGCATTAGATTACAAACATAACTCAAACTCAAACTCAATTACAAACCTTAATATTTCCTAAAAGATAAGTTCAATATTATATTTATTTTCTTATTTTATATTGTCTGGTATGTGCGAGGGGTTTCCATAATCCCAGTACTGAATTTTTTTTGGTTCATGACAAAAATATCATGTGCCTCTTCTAGGTGATTTCTTATATTTTTTGAAATTGTGTCCTTGTGCAAGCTATTTTGTGATATATTTTACATTGTTCTTTTCGAGAGAGGTACTGAAGAATTGTGTGTACACTGTAGGTCATGCTCTAATTCATTTCAATTGAGTATCTATGTTGGTAAAAATTGAGAATCATAGTTTTTATTTGTCAAAATTTGAGTTTCTGAGGCACTAAATCTTCTATAGAAATCAGAACTATGTCTTTCTTCGCATAATTTTTGAATTTTTTGCTAAAAAATGTTATTTTGGGATTTACCTAAATTCAAGGTAAAAATAGTGTGTGTCATTTGTTTTAATCTTAGGTTTATGAAAGAGAAATTATCATTTGTTTTAATCTTAGGATCATGAAATTGTAATTTTGTCCTTAACATTTAAGATTTTTATTTGTTGGATTGACCAAAAGCCTCCAACATTACAATTTATATAATGCACTTTTAACTACATATAAGTCTATGTTAAGATCCATTCTATCACTTAATTTACCAACCTAAATATTAGGGAAGATATTAGGATTGAAGAGTAAAGTATAAGCCATTTCTAATGAACTGTATGCACAAGTGACCTTGCTATTTTTGGTTGGATTTTTAGATCACGAAACTAAAGGTTAACTTTGTGGTTATTAGGTCCTCATATTTTTAATATGGGTTGGGAGTTGCATTGTTGCGGCTTACAAATATTTGATATCATGGTTTGTTTTCCTTTCATTTTGCTCGTAATTATCTTGGTGACTTGGGTTGCTCCAAAAAGGATGTAATAAATTTGTAGGAAAGAGGGGTATTCCTACCCAATCATCTCTGTCTTACTTGATTTAGAAGGTAAGATTATCCCAACCCTCTTAATGGTTTTCCTGGTCAACTGGACAGCCCATAAGGAAGCAACACAGTTGTTGGAAAGAGGGTTCTAGCTGCATGCTTGTCTAAAAGGTCTTAACTAAGCTAGAGGGTAACATTGTGCCAAACCTTGTAATGAGGTAAGATACCTCATGTGCCTTGTTTTGAATAAGGCTTGTCAACTTGTTCTTAAAGGTGAAACCTTCTAAACTTAAGGTAAGTAAATTATCCCTCATCTCTTAACCGAACATAACAATATGTTTGTCTTATTTTGTAAGAATGTCAGTTTTGATCGATAAACTATTGTTGGAGAACCATTATGAAAGGATTTTGTTATAACTATTGTGTTTTACTGATTGATATCATTTTTGTGATGTTTGTCTCTATTTTAACAACCTAACTATGATTGGGAAAACATTCTCACTGAACCCTCAGTTGGAAAAACCTAGCATTTGCTGCTACATTTTTATCTAGGAATATTAATCCTTTAAAACTTTTCCTTGTTTGTAGCCATGTATTGTTGACTTGGAAGTTGAAGTAACAAAACTCAAAGAAGAGAAGAAGGAATTGTGAAAAAAATAGGTATTGTGGACAAACCTATAATTGATATAAAGATCCACAAGATTTACTGCTTGCTTTGGGAAACTGGTTATTTTATTATCATAAAATCTACGTACCAATTACTGATCGATATTTTTGTCTAAAATATAGGAAGAAATGACTGAACTGCTAAAAAACAGGTATAATTTGGATTTTCCACCTGCTTGGATGAATATCCATCTATGCACACCATTTGAATTTGGGTATTAATATTATTGTCATATCATGTTACAATAATCTAGATAACAGTTTTGAGGGGGTGTAACATGGCCTTGAACTTTTGTTGTTTACCCACGAGCCCATTCATCACCATTTTTCCTTAATTTCAATTAGTTTTTATATATTTTACTAATATGTTTGGAGAGGAAAAAACCTTTAGCACTGTGTTTGTTAAATGTGATTGTTATATGTTGATTTGATTCTTTTAATTTTTGGTTGGTTCATATATTTTAATTTTAATTTATTATTATTCACGTTCACAAATAAAATCCTATTTTTGAGGGTTTAAGGCACAAATAATTCACCTTGAGGATATTGGATCTATAGGTATGTGTGAGTTCACTTATTTTGGGGTGAATTTAGTAAATATGTATAGTTATTTATCAAGCAAAATATGCACTAAAATTATGAGATTTAAAATCTCTCGAAATTGCAAAGCTATTGGCATATTTGTGTTGCAAGAGTTTTTATTGTTCTATTTTTTGGGTCCAACTTGAATGTAAATCTAGCTATTGTGTTTTCAACCATTCCATTCAAACATATCATTTTCAATTTACTAATATTTGTGATGCCTTTGTAAAGTGATTTTATTAAATTTACTTGATTTTGATCTAACAATTTTTTTTTTCTAATTTGGATGTATCTTTATTTTAACTATTAAATTCAAAAATGTGTTGTAATTACAAATGAAATAAAATTAATCAAAATTATGAGTTTTTTTTTCACTTTCTGGTTCACAGATCCCCGGGTCAGTGGGTAGCCACTACATCGAGGGTTGTTCAACGCTGAGTGGACGCCACCTGAAGGGCATAAACATCCCTCAGCCTATTTACTAACCTGGCCCCAAGAGCTTTCAAGAATTGACCCTATGACCTCCCATTGGCGAGGCACATGTTTTGACCGATTGAGCAAACTCTTATGGCTATTCAAAATTACGAGTTATTGATATTTTATTTTAATTTTAATTGTTTTATTATTTTGTTTAACGAAATTTTTTTAATAGCTATTATTTTTGTTGCCATTTTTATTGTGAATCTTAAAAAAAATAGTTTCATTAACCATAAAATAGAATTAATTTTAAAATTGTTTGGGGAGTTAGTCTTAGAAAAAAATAAAAGACAATCTCATTGATTGCAATTTCCCCACTCCTGTCTGCGTTCCTTTGCACCTCTTGGTGCAATTGCTAGTTAGCATGTTGTGTGAGTCATGCTACATGGGTGTGACATTGAGCTAAATCCATTGAGTTATTTTTATGAAGTTAAAAATAAGGGCTGCATCATTTTAGATTTTAAAAATATTACGCCATTATGTGCCTAAGCATTTTTTAAAATCAATGCCTACATATGCAATTTCAAGGACTACCATAACTATCACATAATTTGTTAAAGGGTGCTACCTCAGTGGAAGAGCAACTGCATTATACATAGGGGGTTGGTGGTTCAATTCCACTGTGTCCTAATATTAATTAGTCAATGATATTATAGTTTATTTTTAATTAAATACTTTTAATATTGGTTTATTTCAATGGTGAGATATTTTTCTAGATTCATTAATGTAATTTTTTATTGTCTCTAGAGAGACAAAAATGAAATTGTCCTTGGAGAGACAACGATGTTTATGTTATATATTGTCTTGATAGACCATATTTGAAGGCAATTTAATTTTAGATGATTTAATTTGAGACACCCGCTGAATGATAATATTTAAAATAATACACAAGTTTTCTTTTATCTCAAGTTAAGACAATTTAGACAAAAATTAATATGTAATTTATAATTAGTGTTAGAAAGATCATAAATTCTCCCCCAATTAGGGTGTGAGCTGACCCCATTGGGATTTTCTTGGCACATTTTTTAATGCATATGTACGAGAAGTTTCAAGCCACCCTCTGCATGCAAGATGCACTTGGAGAGGTGGCAGTGTGCATGCATAGTTTAATTTCGCTCCATGAGGGTGGAACCATTATTATGACAAATGTTAAGGTGAGGTTTAACTCTAGCTTTATGGGTAAGTTTTTCTATGACCATAGGCTTTTGTGGATTTCATCTGAGCTGGTCATTCTGGGCAGCTTGTGGCTGTCATGTACTCCATCTCTTGTAAGAGGTCATTGGTATGTTTCCACCCTTAATTTAGCTTCATCTCCATGTATGGATAATTATATTTTTCCTTCAAACTACAAGCTACATGGTTTTGTGGTTCAGTGGGATTCGAATTCAAATTTCCTAGAGCATGGCCTCGTAGGGTTTCTAGTTTTGGTTAAGTATTTATTTTTTTCTGTCCTCATATCTATAGTGCATGGCTTTTGGTTGTCCTGCAGTGGATCCTAAAGAATTTGGTTGGTAGAAGGTTTTGTATGAGGTGGTATTCCTTGCTCGAGTAAAAGTGAAGAGAAAAGGGTTTCAATCTCTGGTAAATTTTGTTTGGTTCTAAGGTATTAAGCTTTGGGAGAGCTTGAATTCGATCCTTGGATGTATGTAGCACCATCATGAGCCGCGTTGTTATAGATTTGAGGTTAGGAGAGTCCTGTTGGCCCTTTTTATGGGATACCTAGACCTGCTGGTTAGGGTATGTCAAGTTTGGCACTCTTGTCTAGTGGTGGGACAGTCTTGATCTCGGGGACACTCTTGGCATAATTCCTGTCATCATAGGCTTACTAACATGCAAGCACAATTATTTTCTCCAACTTGGTCTCTTTATATGGGGTGTCGATCGAAGGGGTTTTGTGGGTTGTAGGCTCAGGGTAGCCATTGGCCAAAATTCCTTTGCTTTTCTTTTTGTAACATCAAATTATGTGGTGACCCTATATAATTCAGGGGTCTTGAATGTGGATAGCGTTGTTAGTAAATTTAGGGTCGTTAGTGGGAAAAGGTGGAAAAAGGGAAAAAATGGAACCATTAAATTATGTTGGCAGTCGATTCACTGTAAGATTCGAAGCAAGTTCCTTAGTTTTTTGGTTTCGTTGGAAATTCTTTTAATAGGTTTGCAACATTGGATCGACCATTGGCAGTACCGGGCATCTAATTTGCAACCTTGTTCAGGTCAACATCCAAGGTTAGACATAGGTTAGTCTCTATCAAGCAATAGTAAAATCGTGGTCACAGCCACTAGTAAGGGTAAGAATGGATGCAGGAGCGCTTGGTTGTGGGAAGCAGAGGAAGGCCTCCCCTTCTCAGATTAGTCAACCTAGTCCTTTCGGGGGGGCGAGCCAAGGACACAATCCAACCTCTCGTATAATCTAGGAAGAAGCTCATGCATACCATGCTAGTAGCTCCAACCCAGCCAAACAACTTATTGTAGATTGGGAGGCTAAGATTCGACAAACTGAGCAAGATTTTGAACTTGATATGGATGACTAGAAAGTTGTGATCCTAGACTCAGGCAACACTTGTCGAAGATCATCTCAATACAAGCAGACAATTTATTTGTTTTGGATGATGAAGAGCATTATGGCTAAATATTTAGAGCAATTTACTCTTGATATAAATTTCCCCCCTCATGGACACCCTCATTATACCAAAGAATTTCAAAAAATACAGTTTCAATTAAACAACAGAATGGTCGGCTCAGCTGAATAGAGTAGCATATCCCATGTATAACCCACATGAATCTATCACATTAGAATGTGGAGGACTCTACACTAGTGGATTGAGCTGATGATGAGTAGTGAAAATTCATCTTTGCTTCTAGTTTTGCGTGATATAATTTCATAATTATAGGCTTATTAGTAGTTATGTTTATAGATGTTTTGAAAATAGGAAGAACAAAGACTCTCAAACTGACATAGCATGGACGATTAGCCTTATTATTTTTTGTTTTTGGATGACATATTTTGCAGTTAGGTGGCCAATAGACTTGGTTTCCCTCTAGGCAGGTTGAGACCACCTAATGCTTAGACATATAGATGTAAGCTACTATATTTTCAAAAACTAATAGAAAGGTACTAGCAAGCTTAGAGAAAAAGATCATAAAATCAATTTCAAATCAATTTATTTGATTTTAAATTTATATGAAATTTGGAAGAAACACTTTTATAATAATATTTTAGAATGAATATTGAATATGAACTCAAGCGGAACTATAGAATTGAGAGAAAGCTAAATTGAGGATAAAAATACTAATGGACTTAAAAATAACTGTAAATCAATACAATATTGGACATGGCACAATATAATCCTCCTCTTTGAGACACTTTTTACTCTTGTTACATTTATATGAATGAGATGTTTGGGGATACTACATATCTAGAGAGTCATGGACAAGGATATAGCATGTCCAATGTAATTTTATAACCTATAGTATGAAAGTTATATGTAAGACCATATATCTTACCTTTCTCACCTAAGTTATAGGATATTTAGACACTTAGGAGTTAGTTAATTTCACCTTTGTCTAACGTGTCTATTAGGTAAAAGTGTGTTTGTTTACATTAGTTGCATTGTAATATGATCATCACAATATGTTTTAGATTTAGAGTGATCTGACATCTAATATTTGCCTCAATACTAAATACTATTAATATGTGGTTTAACACCTAACTGATCCATGATATTTATTCAAAGGGCATGGTGGGTCATGGATGATGCTCAATTTTGATAGCTCTCTTATGTAAAGTATTTTCTTTTACATTAATCAAAATTGAGTCAATTGGCTACATTGACTAGGCCCATTGGTTGTTTCTTTCTTAGAGGGCTTTAACCGCGTAAAAATATTTTCACTTTGGTCTTTCATTTAGTCTTGTGAGTAGTTATTAAAGTTGTTCATACTATATGGAATACCTATTTATCCAAACAATAAGAAATCTCTTTCCAAATTGAGAACATGACTATGACTAGGTACCTAGTGTATAAGAACTTGTTAAATAAAATGGATAATGAGAGGATTCCTAAAATTACTTTATATTATAGCCAAAACAACTTTATGTCAGGTAATAATGGCATAAATATGCCTAATTTTTTACCAATGTGTAGGGTATAAATGAGAAAATCATATTGTAAATTGAGGATAATTATCAAAATATTATTATATTTAAATTGAGGGGAAAATTGTAGTGTGGTGAAGCATTAAAGGAAAAAGAAAATTAATATATTATAATGATATGATCAACCACAATATAGAAGATCAAAAATTCATTTCCATATTAACTATGTGAAAAGAAGAAATTAACATTCCTAAACTGATAAATAATTCCCGAGAGCTCTAGAGAGAAACCACGTGTTGGCCAATTCTCAAGATGTAGGATGAAAGAATATATCAGCTTTGTGACACTAAGAGGAATTAATATGAATAATCCTTTCTCTTAAAATTTCCAATATATACCTAGAATATATTTCAATTTCAAATTATGTGTCACATTACCAAGCTTCCTAACCTTATAGCTGAGCAAAACTAGGGGAAAGTTATGATGGCTAATCATAATTAAATTTATACGATTATTTATGTGGATTCCCTGTATGCCAACAATTATTTTGAGGAAGTAGATGCATTCAAATATCTCAAAAATGATATCCATCACAACATTAACCATAATTATAGTGTTGAGAAAATGATAAAAGAAGGGTGAGAAGCTTATTGTGGACTTGAAAACAATTGTAAAACATTGGGCCTTTGGATGTAGGGTAAGAGGGGGCTCATCTTTGAAACTTTCATCACTCATGTTCTCTTATATGGTTTTGAAGTTTGGTGCTATAACATCTCCATATAATTGTTGTGAAATGTAAAATAAATTTTGGAGTATTTTATAACATATACTCTCGAAATTAAAGGCTATAGATTGTATCTTATCTTTCTCAAATCAATAGACATTTCCCTTTTTTAGAGGAGGGATACAAGTAGCTATGTAATATACAAAAATACATAATGAGGATGGAGAACAAGAGGCTTGAATAAAACTTCAAACAAGATGACACAGTTGTAAATCACTGGGGAATAAAAGAGAAGGTCACTATTTATAATAATGATAACAATAAAAATGTTACTCCTTTAAATTTACTAATAAATTATAATATTGTAAATAGTTAGACGTTAAAATAAAATTAGGATACTATAAGGAAGTGATCAAGTTTAATATATGTTGTAAAAAATATATTTTTGTTTTGTGATCAAGTGAGGGTTAGCTTAATTGGTCTAGTACTAGTCGTTAAAGCATATTTTTTATTCAGAGGTAAAAGGTTCAATTCTCTTGACACTCTCAGGATGAGGCTTTGTGTTTGAGCTGGAAGGAAGTGATCCCTTCAGATGGATCTGCCTTGTACAAATATTCCATGGATATAGTGGTCATCAATCTTCTGGGTTCACAAACCACAAATAAAACAAATAACAAACTCTTAGGAGCCCTAGTGCGAACCATGACATTGGACAATTCTTAAAACATCATTAGTCGAAAATATTTACTTTGTGACATTAAGAAGGTTGAAGGTAAACATTTTTTTGTTAGAATATCTATTACATCTACATTAAATCATAATTTAAAAAATTACCATAATAATCACTTCCTTAACATTCCAACTTATAAAAACTATAATGATTTAGGAAAACATCTATTAAATCTTACCTATCACCAGAACCAAACTTAAAAAGTAAAACAAATGAATTCTTGCATTTCTTAATTTATTGTAAACCAAATTTGATCTTTGTTAATGACCATTTCCATCTTCATCTCACACATATATATATTAAGATAAAAGAAATATCGTTTGCGTCTCATTCTTCTTTTAGGTTCTTCATTCTTCTTTTAGGTTCTTCTTAGGATTTAAGAAATTGGAAGTTAAAATTTCAAGTGATTAAAATCGTCAATTTTAGTCATTAAAGATTGGTTTATAAAACTGTATAAAATAATTTTTGTTAAATTTTAATTTTTCAAGTGAAATCTTTTTAATTACTTATTTTTAAATTTTGAAGCTATATCCTTATTGGATTAAAAAAAAATGATTATTTTTTGAAATAAAAAAATAAACTAAAAATTAATATATTAATTTTTAATTAAACCGTTATAAACGCATTTTTTTTTTATAGTTGATAAAAGTTTATGGTAAATTGTATGTTGTAATTTGTGTTCGTTGCCTTGCTTGACGTTCACTGAACACGAAAGGTAAAAACCAATATAAATAAAGGATAGAGTTAAAATATAATAGTTAGGGTAGGGAATGATGAGACAGTTGATATTATTAAATAATTAAGAAAATAAGGAAATAAAATATAGTTAAAATTGAATTCTAATTATTTTAAATAGATAAATTATAATAAAAATTTATGTTTATATCCGTTGAAATTGAAAAAAATGCGGGAAATACCGAAACTCTAAATATTGAATCCTATTCAACCAACAATCACCACCATTTACCTACCGTTATCAAAAAATTTTTCTTATAAATCAATTTTTTATTAATTAAATAAATAAAAATATAATCCTTTAAAATTAAAATAAACATCCCTCTCTTTTTAAGTTTATTTAGATTAACTTTTTAGATTAGGTAATTTTGTATTGATGTACCCTAGTAAATTGAACTTCAAACAAAGTCCACGTTCAAGCTAGAGAAGGAATAGTTACTATGACACGGAATCGTTAATATGACATTGAAGACCGTTTTAAACGGTCAATACGGAAATTTGGGGCATCATGTAGATTTGAATGTAAGAAAGCTTCAAATTGTTAACCGCAACATAAATTCGACCGTTTGAAAATACAACAGATTTCCGTTTTGGTTGTTCTACTTCAATATATAATTGACAACTTAATCGTATATGTCACTTCCTTCCGCATTTCACTTCCACCATCGTCTGTTTGGTTTCTTTCGTATCACATCCTTGTATATTTCATGAATCTATTCTTCCTCGTAACAATTAGGGTTCTTTCCACTGTATGACCCAGTTTATTTCGTTGGATCTACTCTTCCCCGCAACAGTTAGGGTTCGTTTCGTTGTGAGGTCCAGTGTATCTCCCGCATAAACTCCCTGCATTGTGTTTTGGTTGAAAGATCGGAACAAGTTGCAGGTTATTATTATTGTTGCTGAAAATGACAAGGGAAGGTATAGGTTTTTGTAATGGACAACTTTATTGTGGAATTCTTAGTTAAATTCAAATAAATATTAATGCTGTTGATGTACATAATTTTCAGAGGAGTGGAAGGCGTTTCTTGCGGAATTCTCGAATGATGACCAGAATTTTATGGATGATCTAAACGGTGACGATTCGGAGTCAAACCAAAACGAAGACGTACACACTGAAAATTATCTTACATGTTCTCTTACCTTTCCTAAATTGATACACATTTTTGCATTTCACATGTTAATGTCCGACGTTACACGACGTGTTTTTGAAATGGGTGTTCGTTTTATTTGAACAGGAGGATATTTTTCCAGTGCATGCACAAGTCTGTGTTCCTTCTCTAAAGGAATTAGAGAAGCGAGACAGTGAAAAAGAAGCTGAATCGGAGGAGAGACGAGAAAGGTCGCTCTGGTGGATTCCTGATCCGAGCAAGCAGCGCGCCTTGGCTGAAGCATTCAGTGCTTTGTAGATCTGGTAATGCGATCACCTGCCAGTCAAATCAAGGCAGCATCATAATATCTTTACATTTTGAAACAAAATTGGACCGCCTTAGTTTAATCTACGACAAATATACGAAGAAACAATTACACTTTCAGGAAAAGGGTCGTTATTCACTCTGATGACATAAATATAAGTACAATAGTATCTTGAGGCTAAGATTAAGATTAAAATGTTTTCCTTTCAACTAACTTTTCCGTGTTCTGCCACAATGAGATTTTGGCCTTATGTACCATTTTAATAAAAAAGCAGTTTAGCTCATTCCCATTCTTTATCTAAGATCGGTTATACCACAGTGATATTCTACAGTTGTAATAAATAATCAGTTTTGTTCATGTCCTTTCAAGTTGCTACACCTAATATGAGTTACCTAATATCAGTTATAGAGCTGGGCCTTCAGAAAACTTTTCTGGGGACGTACCAAATCAAATAATCAGACCTAACTAAATCATAATAGACAGAAAGCAGAGAATTTATGTGGGTGATACACTGAAACGAAACCGTATTGTTCTGGGTAGAGTAGATCCAACGGAATATATAAAACTGCCATACCAGAAAAGCCAACAGGCTATGTTGGAGTTGAAATGTGAAATGCAATGACACATCTGAGTAAACTAATAATATAGATTTTCAATGAGAAGCACCAAAGTTAAATTTGTTATGCTCTTAAACGGTCATATTTCCGTTGAGTATAGAAGTTTTGTCGTTTGAATAGGAACCGCTTTGAAAAGGTCCAATTGGTTGACTAACTTGAAGTTGGGATATTACTGTTTTTTTACATTCAAATCGAAATTATGCCAGTAACTTGCCTACTCACTGTTTTCATTGGTCTTAGATTTCATATTTATTATTCCTTTAGTGTAACGAACCTCCTAGTTAAATAACCTTTAGACCCCATAAATGTAATTTTTTTGTATTATTTACAGTTAAAGATTTCACAGTCTTCAAGAGTTCAATGAACCAAGGATCATAACTACCTTGAATGATCAAGGTGGAGATTCATATACACTAGATGTAATATCACATGCTTTCTGGACATGCAACCCTTATAATAACTTTAATGTCTTCATGCAATATTCCATGTAAGAATAATAGAGCATTTTCTTATATCTATTTCTGCTAGCATGGGCATGCAAAGCTACTACTATCTATTATGCACAGGCAAGAATACCTACATTGTTCCCCAACTTGTACGAGTGTGATAACATTTAGTTGCCAGAGTCTATAATTCAAATTAACCCTTTACATTTTGTAGGAAAAAGACAAATCATAACATACAACCATTAAACTTTTTGACAACCCCCTCAATAACACTTAATAAGATATTGCTTTGGGTCTATTGCGTCTAATATAATTATGAAGGAGATTATTCATATAGCTCATGAAGGGCATAGATAATACTACATCGTTATACCACGAACAACATTACTCCATAATTGTCTGCATGCACCAAAGTATTAATATATATATAATATGACATAAGTTAAAGACCCTCTATTTTCCTTTAGAAGCGTTAATAAGGTCCAAGATTAGATTCAAAAACTACTTCATCACTATCTAGAGTGAAATAAAAGTTACATGCATACAATCATGGACAACACAACTTCTATACTCTTGAGCTGAATGATTTAACCTTTCTAACAATAGGAGATAAATATAGAGATAAGAAATCAACCATCAACATATCTGAGCTAAATGATTTATCTTCATAACAAGTAATGATTAATATAAAAACCATACCATGCAAGTGAATCTCATCAGAATAGAGGGAAAAACCATTAAATCTATTAATACATAAGCATATGTAATTCACGTAACATTCTCATGGTGAAGAAACTTAAGAAAACTTCTCATAACCAAACTGTTAATCTAAGTTGTCATCGATGTCAATATGGCACTAGCCAAAATGGAAAATATTGTTGAGATGCCTGGTTCCAAATGATGATGTCATAACTCTTGTTTCATAATAATGTCATCAATTAATATGTCAATCACTAATGAAGAAGTCTTAAGAAGTGCCAAGTATTTAGAAGCCCTTGATGACATGTGGAGGACTACATTTTATGATGTCAGATTCTTGATAAATGATCACAATTGATGATGGCACTTGATGAGGTCTTGATACATGGTTGGAAGATTATTTTGGAGTTCTCCTAATGATGTTGCACTATGACTACACTAGTATATAATGACATTATTCTTGCATCATGCTACATTGATGTTGCACTCCTACATAATGACTCCATGATCCTACGATGTCATTGATAACAATGAAGAAGCCAAAGAATGAAGAAGCCACGTTGTTCCAAACATTCCTCATGTTGTCCCAAACTTTTTATGCATAAAATTTAAGGATAGTCATAAAGAAAATTTATTTTTGACACCTTGGAGGTATCCTTTCAAAATGGTTCCTAGATCACCTTAAAGAGGATTCTTTCCTCTTTTTAACGAGCCTTTATGTGTCCTGAAACTCCCAATAGTTTGTGAGATATTGAATTTTTAAGTTAAGGAAATTATTCCTAGCAGTTAGCCGACCTACACTCAGTCATACAAGTTGGCCTCACTTAAAATAGACATGTATCTTCAGTTATAAATGAAATATCTATAAATAGACATCTAAACACTTCATCTTGATCAACAATTTGGGCAAGAATTTAGAGATACGAAGTACAGGAGAAGATAGAAGGCTAAGGAGAACAAGGAGACTATTGTTTAGGACAAGGAAAAGGATAATTTTGTTTGGGAATAAAATCTTCGTCGAGCTACCGTTGTCAAAGCTTTCATAGTTGTCATGGTTGAAGTTGTCATAGTGGTCGAATCTATCATAGTTGTTGTGGTCAAAGCTACCGTAGTTTCCATGGCTAAAGTTTCCTTAATTGCCATGGTCAAAGCTATCGTAGTTGTCATGGTCAAAGTTATCATAGTTTCCATGCTTGAAGCTCTCGTAGTTCCCGTTGTCGAAGTCATTGTAGTTTTTGTGGTCGAAGCTTCCGTATTTGCCGTGGTTGAATCTTCCATAGTCGAAGTTGTAATAGTTGTCATGGTTGAAGTGTTGATTTATTGGGATTGGACAAATAGAGCTTGTTGAAGTCTTCTCTTGAGAATAGAATAGGCCAGAGTTTGAGTAATTTGTGAAGCAGGATATTGAAGATTTGTGGAGATCATTGAATACCATGATGCATTGAAGCCATCATGAGGTGACCTTGAAGAATTTTTGTTTGGGTAACATGAAGAGCAGTTGTGACACCTTCATGTGAAGAACAAGGTTGTCATTGATGATTGATAGGGTTTGTTGAAGAAGACATTGGGAGCCATGAAGTATAACCAAATATATCTTGATGAAGTAAAGCTAAGGGTTGGAGCCTCAAAGAAAAAATGTCGGTGCCTTGGAAGAAAGGGTTGGATCCCTAGAGGTTAGAGCCTCAAAGAGACAAGGTTGCTACCTTGAAAGGTAGGGTTGGAGCCCTAGAGGTTGGCAACTCAAAGACATAAGGTTGGTGCCTTAGAAGATAGTGTTCGAGCCCTAGAGGTTGGAGCCTCAAAGAGACAAATTTGGTGCCTTGGAAGAAGGGGTTGGAGACCTAGAGGATACGATTCCTCAAGAGACCAGTTGGCGCCTATACCAGATATAGCGTTGGAGCCCTATAGGTTGGTGCCTCAAAGTGACAAGGTTGGATCCTTGGGAAGTCCAAGTCGATGCTTGGCAGAATACAGGTTGGAGCCTTGGGAATTGATGATCAATGTATTCATTTAGGGTTGGAGAAAAATCAATTGGATAAGGAAAATAAATGGGAAGATACCTTGTGAAGCCACCTTGAACAAAGGCACAAGAGTTTGAAGAAACTTGAAGATGATATTGGTCAATATAAGGAAGAGGTCTCCTCCCTTAGATCTCAACTAGAAGAAGAAAGGAAACAAGCACAAGGAGCTGAGAAGGTGAGGGAAGCTTTGACATTCATATAAGGACAAGTTGATGAAACAAAAAAGGGGAGAAACACCATGATATGCCAACTGGAAGAAAAGGATGGTGACATCACCAAGTTAAAATCAGAAGTCACCTCGCTTATGGCCCAATCGTGTGAAGTAACCAAGATGAAGGAAGAAATGGAGATCACTCTATTAAATAAGGATGAAGAATGCAAGAAAATGAACGAATAAATTGTATTTCTTAAAAAGGAAGTTGACTTGCTGAATAAGAACTTGAAAAGTTCTCAAATCCTAGATGATATCCTAAGTCATTAAAGGTCTCCCCTCGATAAATCAGGTCTTGGTTATGTAGGTGCATCCTCAAGCAATAATGATGTGAACCCTAATGTTTCAAACAACAGGGATGTGAGAAATCCTGGAAGAAACATTGATGCTCCCAGCTCCAACAAAGGCAAGGAGAAGAGTCAAGAAAACTATGGAAGAAACCATCCTCCAAGAAGACATGCAAATGGTGTCAAGGATGCAAGAAGCAATGGTTATCATCAAATGATTCCAAGGAAAAAGACTTCAGAAGTACATCATGGAAAGCTTCTCCTCCGAGGTACCAAAGTATATTTCTTGGTTATTATTATGCTTGTACAAACTTTGGACACATGGAAAAATATTGTAGGTCATATAATGGTCCCCGTTAATCTCCGAGAAGCAATTTTTCAAGCAGAATTCATGAATTCTTATTCATAAACAACATAGAGTGCTTTAAGTGTCATAACATTGGACATATGTCATGTGATTGTAACTTGAATTAGGCCCCTACAGAAGGAAGAACAATGTGAGAGAATAAAGTTATACGAGTATGTGGAAGGAAGAAAATTGAATCCAGAAGTCCCTTGAACACTCTAGCCAACAACACATGTTGTTGACTTGATGAAATCATCCTTGATATTCCAAGTATTTGATAGGGAGACTCTGCCAGAAGGAAGACCATGCATACAGTTAGGGGGAGCTTATTATGATTAATAGTTCTTGCAGAAGCTATCTATGATTGGGCCGTATGAAATCATTGATGAGCCACATGGACAATCATCCTTTGATAGATCATCTATTGGGAGAATCTCTATTGAATAACATGATCCCTTATTCATCCATGAACTACTATTGAAGATCTCTTCCACTTGATCACTAAAAAGGTAATCTTTCATGAGCTAGAGGAGGTTGTGAAGATAGGGGGAGTTGGTTCATCACATGAAGGAATTTAAGCGCATCTATCATGGACCACATTTCTAGAAAGAAGAGCACCATGACAGGAGGAGTAACATACCTATGAATAGCTATTATTCATAAAGAAAGAAGCAACTTGATAGGGGGAGTACTTGCGCACCCTATTTTCTATTGATTTCAAAGAGGGAGAGAATGTTGAAAGGGAAAGAATATTGCCATCAATGAAAAAGGGGTTGATTGTTAATATAGGTTGTCATTGATGTCATTATGCCACTAGCTGAGATGGAAAATATTTTTGAGATGTCTGGTTCCAAATGATGATGTCATAACTCTTGTTTCATAAGAATGTCATCAATTAATATGTCAAGTCACTAATGAAGAAGTCTTAAGAAGTGCCAAGTATTTAGAATCCCTTGATGACATATGGAAGACTATATTTGATGATGTGATATTCTTGATAAATGACCACAACTGATGATGGCACTTGATGAGGTCTTGATAACATGGTTGGATATTATTTGATGGTTGGAAGATTATTTTGGAGTTCTCCTAATGATGTTGCACTATGACTGCACTAGTATATGATGAAATTGTTCTTGTGTCATACTACATGGATGCTGCACTCCTACATAATGACTCTATGATCCTATGATGACATTGATAAAAATGAAGAAGCCACATTGTTCCAAACATTCCTCATGTTGTCCCAAACTTTTTATATGAAGAAGTCTTAAGAAGTGTCAAGCATTTAGAATCCCTTGATGACATATGGAGGACTACATTTGATGATGTCATATTCTTGATAAATGACCACAATTGATGATGGCACTTGATGAGGTCTTGATAACATGGTTGGAGATTATTTCATGGTTGGAAGATTATTTTGGAGTTATCCTAATAATGTTGCATTATGACTGCACTGGTATATGATGAAATTGTTCTTGTGTCATACTACATGGATGTTGCACTCCTACATAATGACTCTATGATCCTATGATGACATTGATAGCAATGAAGAAGCCAAATTATGAAGAAGCCACATTGTTCCAAACATTCCTCATGTTGTCACAAACTTTTTGTGCATAAACTTTAAGGTCAGTCACAAAGAAAATTTATTTCGGACACCTTGGAGGCATCCTTTCAAAATTGATCCTAGATCGTCTTAAAGAGGATTTTTTCCTCTTTCTAACAAGCCTTTATTTGTCCTGAAACTCACAATAGTTTGTGAGATATTGATTTTTTAAGTTAAGGAAACTATTCCTGCAGTGTGCCAACCTACACTCAGTCATACAAGTTGCCCTCACTTCAAACAGATGTGTCCCTTTAGTTATAAATGAAATCTCTATAAATATACATCTAAACACTTCATTTTGATCAACAATGTGGGCAAGAATTGAAAGATATGAAGTACAAGAGAAGACAGAAGGCCGAGGAGAACAAGGAGACTATTGCTTACGATGAAAAAAAGGATAATTCTGTTTGGGCATAAAATATTGGTTGAAGCTACCATAGTTACCTTGGAAAAAGTTGTCGTTGTTGAAGCTATCGTAGTTTCCATGGTCAAAGCTATCATTGTCGAAGCTATTGTAGTTGTCGTGGTTGAAAGATGCCATAGTTGTCATGGTCAAAGCTGTCATAGCTGTCGTGGTCAAAGCTACCGTAGTTGTTGTGGTCAAAGTTGTCATAGTTTACATGGTCAAAGCTGCCATAGTTTCCATGGTCAAAGTTGTTGTAGTTTCCATGGTCGAAGCTACCATAGTTGTCGTGGTTGAATCTGTTGTGGTCGAAGTTTTCATAGTTGTTTTGGTTGAAGTATTGATTTATTCGGATTGGACAAATAGATCTTGTTGAAGTCTTCTCTCGAGAACAAAATAGGGTAGAGTTTGAGCACTTTGTGAGGTAGCATATTGAAGATTTGTTGAGATCATTAAAGGCCATGATGCGTTGAAGCCATCATGAAGTGACCTTGAAGAAGTTTTGTTTGGGTAACATGAAGAGTAGTTGTGACACCTTCATGTGAAGAACAAGGTTTTCATTGATGATGTCATGTGGAGACTAAGTGAAGGCATAGCTGAAGATTGATAGGGTTTTTTGAATAAGACATTGGGAGATGTGAAGTATAACCAAACATATCTTGATGAAGTAAACCTAAGGGTTGGAGCCTCAAAGACACAAGGTTGGTGGCTTGGAAGATAGGGTTGGAGCCCTAGAGGTTGAAGCCTCAAAGAGACAAGATTGGTGCCTTGGAAGATAGGGTTGGAACTCTAGAGGCTAGAGCCTTAAAGAGTCAAGGTTAGTGCCTTGGAAGACAGGGTTGGAGCCCTAGAGGTTGGAGCCTCAAAGAGAAAAGGTTGGTGCCTTGGAAGATAGGGTTAGAGCCCTAAAGGATAGGATTCCTCAAGAGACCAGGTTGGTGCCTCTACCAGAGATAGGGTTGCAGCCATAGAGGTTGCTGCCTCAAAGTGACAAGGTTCGAGCCTTCGGAAGTCCAAGTCGGTGCTTGGAAGCATACAGGTTGGAGCCTCGGGAATTGAAGATCAGTGTCTTCATCTAAGGTTGGAGCCCTACATATATTGTACTTGATTTATTGTAAAGAAGAAATTAATAAAAGCACGTATTCTTATTGTTCATTTTGTGTTCTAAATATAAGTGATCTAAATAGTAAAAGTAACAATTGAAGAGAAATATTGATTCACCCCCCCTCTTAGTATATCCAACACAAACTGAAACTAAAATAGGGAGAGAGTAAGAATCATCATACAAAACATTCCACGCATTTGACACCAACTAAAACCTCACTTGGAGAGAGGAGCACCACCACCCAGCCATGAATCACCTTTGGTTCCCCCCAAGCCGAAGATCTTGCCAAGGATCAACTATCCTCAATTGATCAATGCATTGGGTATTTAATACCCTCTTTCATGATTTAGTTACCATTAGCGGCATCCCACTTTTATTGATTTTCCATTTCCCTAGGTCTGTTTCAAAAAAACTCATCGTTATCTCCCATGAGGATTTTCCTCACAAAAGCTTGCATGTATCTTCTGCAAAGATTTTGTCTAATGGATCTTTATCTCCCATCCATATGATGGATCTCCAATCCATATAAGCTTATCTAGAATCACATCTAGAATATTTATCACAAAAGATTCATCTCTATCCCAATCCTCATGGGATTTGGCAAGAATCTCCTCTCTCTTAGTGCTTCACCCTCCAAGAGATTTATTTTATTAATTTATTTAATAAAACATTTTCTTTTCATATTACATATCACCTAACTTTCCTTAGCTTAGGTTTAGAATAATTTAACCCACAATGAAGGGTATCACACCTAGCTTTAACTCAGCTTAGGTTTACAAACATTTAACACACAAGAGAGGATATCACACCTAGCTTTAACTTAGCTTAAGATTACAATAATTTAATACACAAGAGAAGGGTGTTACATTTGCTCATTTTGACATGGACTTTATTTGAATTTTATGTTTAATATGTATATAAGATACTCCATCTAAAAATTTATTAAAATTTAAATGGTTAATTTAAATAAAATTTAAAATTTATTAAAATTTTAAAAAATTTAATTTAAATAAATTTAAATTGAAAATAAAGTGCTATTTATTTATTTAAATTTAAAAAAGTTATATTTTTTTCATAATTCATATATTATTATTTATTATATTATTATTATTTTGGAAGAAAATGGACACATATAATCATTTCTCTTTAAGTGTTTCTTGCCCAAAAAATATTTCTCTCTTGGTATGTTAGAATTAAGTTATATTTAAAAAGATTAACCAAACTTTCACTCTAGGTGGAGAATAGGGCTACTTTTCAAAAACAAAAAATTGTAATTTAAAAAAAACGATTTTTTTTTTTTCAAAAAGTTAGATTTATAAAAATGGGATATGCCCACATATCAGCTAACTCAATAAACAAATATTTAATTAACAAAATTGAGAATTTTAATCAATTGCAATTATTTTTAATTTCGAATGTATTAAGTACCCACAGAAAATTTAAAAAAAAATTGTCTTTTTTGAAGTTTTTTGTCGAATTTATGTCATGGTTAACAAAATGAAGTTCTTCTATAAATGTTTTTTTACATTCAAATCAAAATTATGTCCCTGCCTTAGATATGGACTCTATTTGAATTTTCGGTTTTGTATATACTTAGATGCTCTATCCAAAAAATAATTAAGTCTAAAATGTTAATTCAAATAAAGTTAAAACAGAGTGGTATTTGTTTATTTAAATTTAAAAGGTTATATTTTAAATTATTTTTATCTCTTTACAATTGATATATTAAAAAAATTATTTATTTGTATTTTTTAAGATTTGAAGGAATTGAGTGCATATAAGCATTGTTTTTTAAGTGTCAGTTGACAAGAAAATCCACTCTTTTGATATGATATCCCTTAGTTCATACTCAGAAATATTAACGACAATTAGAATTGAGGTGCACAAGAAGATAACCTTCAAAATTAAAAGAAGAAAAAAATAATTAGTGTAAAAAGTTATTTTTTCCCCCAAAAAAATAGATTTATAAAAATTGGAATTGTCTATTTATCAACCAAATCTATAAATAAATATATTATAATCACTTACAATTCTTTTAATTTTGATTGTATTAAGTATCAAGATAAATGTGAACCAAAAAAATGAGATCCAAATCTATCTTTATCTTTAAAAGAAAATAAGATGGATTTATGATATTAGGCTCACCATGGAACTTTAATGTTGTGAATATATGGATATACATATATCTGATGAAGTTGGAAATGATGATTCACATGTATTGACATCAAATTTGATCTAATTGATGAAATTTTGTTGAATTGAACAAATCGCCCGTAACGAAGAAAGTTAATTATGGTAAGAAATATAAAGATGATCAATGAAAACAAAATAACCAACCTACATCCATCTCAACCCTAGATTTATCAAGCACCGAAAGGTATCAAATTTGTCGAGTTGTAAACATGTTTTTTTAGTGCAAAACTTGAGGAAAGGTTTGCATCTCAAGAGATTTCATCCCTCTCAATGCTTGATAGGTATAGGGTCAAGATGGATCTACGCTAGTTTGATTCATGTGTTGTCACCTAAAAATTGCTTAACATATACTTATTCTGATAATTTTAAATATTTTAAATATTTCTAAGACTAATATGGTAAATTTAATTTTAAATTTTCCTTCTTTCATGTGTTTTTTGAGATGATGAAGACTGCTAATAGCTTGAGAAGTAAAAAAATGATGAAATAAAAAATGTTAATGCAAAGTGTTAATGTAAGAATGATGAATGATAGAAAATGTTGAATTTGCAATGTCAATTACAAAAAGTCTTCATTGTCATCATTCTCAAACTATTTTCTTCTATTTTTCTTATTGTCACACCTGTTAGTTTTGCCTTCTTTTCATATTGATAATATGAAAAGGGAAGTTGAAATCATAGACCATTCAAATTTTTAACTCAAGCTATTGTAGTAAACATCTTAGAATACCTTTCTAATTTTTCATTGTAGAAAACCATAGACATTTCTATATATGGCGGTTTTATTTATAGTCCATGCACTACTATTACTCTCTGTCATCATCTATATGAAGGTCACTCATGCCTAAATAGATAATACACTATAGGGGGATCACGGTCTGAGAATTTGTTCATTGTTTCTTGCCCAATTTGATTTGCAATGACCCATGCAAAATTAGTTTGACCTATGACCCATGCATTATTGAAATGCATTAGTAGTAAATAAACAGAGATAGTCAATCTCCATTAGAGCCATGCTTATGAAAGGATTAAAGCATCTATACTATTAGTGAGGGAAGTTGAATGTGAGAAGTTTTAAGATTTGTGAGAAGAGCTAGGAGATCTGAGAGATGCCAATTCTTTTCAAAGAGTTTATCCTTAGATTTATTGGTTGTTAGGTTTTCCTTTGCATTTGAACGGATTGGGATATTTAGATAATGAAATCTGAGAGGATTTTATTTGGATCATGATCAATCATGGGAGAGAGAGCCACTTGTCCAATATTGGAATCTTATGGAATGATATCCAAATATCGACCCTATAAATGAGTTTCTCTATGAATTCTATGGATCCTATAGTATTAAAAACACTTTACATAATATTTCTCATGTTAATTCCTTACATGTATCACCTCAACATTGATTTTTCTAGTACACTCAACCTTATCTTTCAATACGGGGTTTAACAATATGCATCCATGTGATTCTAATAATTTATTTGGATGTGAAAATCTATGAAGCTAACTTCCACTACTACTCCCATTTATCTAAAGAGTTCTTCTACTAGAATGATGACCAAGCCCATATCTCACAGGACCACTAAACTTTTTAGGGTTGAACACCATTAATATATATCATATATCTCCACCACTATTGACGCATTTGTCTAGTGTGTGATCTTTGTCATGATAATTATTAACATGGCATGCACATATCCTTTTACAATTATTATAGTGACAAAGAATTACATGACAGTTTAGCATAACTGTGGTGTTGAGAAAATATGCAATAACCTTATTATTACTATTTATGGAAAAACACATCCTCTTAAGAGGAAATATCCATACATTATGATTTGTTTATATCAGTCTAGATAACATTTCTTGCAGATTGTTAGTAACATATTGTCAACACAACTAGAATGACATCACATTGAAAAGGGATGAATTGCAATTTTGTCAAAGTATATGGAGTTATTTTATTAGCTTACTATGAATGATTATATGAGTATAAAAATAAATCGAGTTTTATATGGCATGTTGTAAGTGATGTGACATGTGAAAGTTATTATGTGAATTACCAACTTGCTTTCTTCAAAGCTTAGTGCCAAAGCATAAGATAACTTATGGTATATTTCTCATAAGTCCAATGAGAGATCATGATGTTATATGTTGTTGTAGAAAGAAAATCAAAGACATATCTATATCCATATGCAATGTGACCTCCACATGAGTGGAGACCAATCCCAACCTCTTGCCTATGAAAATAAATGTAGAAATTGTTCAATTTGATGTTGATTTTCCCCAAGTTACAACCAATTTGATGAAGGATTTAGTTTCTCATAAGTTTAGTGATGTAGATTGAAATTTTAGACAACTTTTTTAAACATTTAAATATTTGAGAGGAATAAGATTTTAATAGTCATGTTAAATTTCACATAACTATTGGGATATTGATATCATTCTAGCCCTTTAATTGTAACTAGGCACAACATTTTGGTCATGGAAAGGAATCATAATAAAATTAATTTTTTGTATTTCTACCTCTCTTAGATCACCTTGAAATTGAATAAAGGTGTTTAAGGACATTTGTGATTGTGTACTATTTTTTAATGTGTGAAACTTTATCATGTCTCATTTTGCAATTTACATGGAATTATCCATGATACACTTGGAACAAGAAGGCATGAAAATCATTAAGAAGATAGATAGTTACTTGGAGCGATGGTAATAAATAAGATAAAATAATATTTTAAGGCTGTTATGACACCAACTCAAGAAAAGATAGAAAAGATGGATCAACGCCTTAGAATTCAGCATCTTCGAGGGGGAAACTTCCTTTACATTACATAAATGAACAATTCTTGGATGATACAAATGAAAAGACCTCCTTTCTATATATAGGAGTCTAAGGGGTCATAACATAAT